>JXXA01018962.1:0-14511 GCA_000956255.1 Anopheles punctulatus
TCTCAAGCTTCTGGCTGGTGCGTACTGAGGCCGGTTTGTATTGCCATTGCCCTCAAACGGCGGTTGGCCAACCCGTTTGACCATGACGGCCCACCGTCCGGAGGAAGCTTCTCGGCCAAAGCTAGCGCAAAGAACCGGCGCACCGAACCACGCAGTAACCGCGCTACAGAAAGTCGTAATTTCGAAAGTGAGCTATGCTGTTTTGGCCTCGCCACCCGATTTGCGCCCGATGTGCCGATTGACTTAAAGGGGAATCCATCGGTGGCTGCAGCCGTCTACATGGACACGGAATGTCACTGGACAGCTCTCGAATCGTTAGCCGTTGGCAGCAAACGCGTCTGCATGCGTCTATGGCGCACTAATGAGCGACCTTAAAGGTCTTCTGCTACCTGCGAACAGCTGGGTGTGAGTTGCCCGTTTGCTATCATTTACAGACCCTGTCTGGTTCGATCTAAACCGAAGAAAATTGGGTCCGCAAATTAGTTTTTGCCTAGTTGATTGTAAGAAATTCATTGGCCCTTGACAACGACAAGAACATCTAGACCGGCCAGCCTACTATGCCCAAAGGAATGGATCCGGTTTGAATGTTTAAAGAGCAATTTTAATGCTAGCCTTGTCAGTCGCAGGAAGTGATTTAGAAAGCCATTTATGCGGTTCAAATCTTTCTGGGTGACATTTGGAAGCTAGTTCCAACGACACGGACCCAACGTCCCACATATGCGGGACGACAACGCAACGAAGTCGCCGTTAAATTGTCGATTCAATCGTTCTACATCAGAAATGCTTCTAGCACCGTGGTTGAATAATTCATTACACCTGCCGGCGGGTACTTACCCTTGGCGTTGCGATGCGATTCTTTCCTGTAATAGATAGGCTTTTAATCTAAGCACGGAGAACCCGGCACGAGCTGGCTGCGCTCAGTTTCTTGTTGGGGCGAAGCGAAGCAGGAAGCTCGAAAGACGATACCTGCAAAACCGAAACTGTTCGATTTCCTGCTCAGATCTGCCCATTAGCCAGTTTTGCTCCTGGAGCATCAGTTACGCTTCCTGCAAGGTCACCGGTTTATAGTGAACCGGAGGAGGGCTGTGAAATGCGTGCCTCTGTTCACATCCACACACACTCACACACACATGCACTAATGCTGCAACGCAAGCCCACCAGTCGTCCGACAAGCACCGGACGGAGCAATAAGCTTTCGAAAGACGTCAATTCAATGTCCATCTTGTTCGACATCCAAATGAAATATCTTCTGGGACGGTTTATGAGCGGTCGGTCGGGTATGGCGTCGAAAGCAATCAATTTTCATCACTACACCACCAACGGCACGCCTCCAAGCGCGACCGGCGCGAGAAAGAGGCCGATTTACGGAGCGTCCTTCTAGTTACGGCTTCAACTAACTTCCCTCTTCAACATGCTACCCGCTGCGATGCAGTGATGCGAGTTTCCTGACACGCTTCGGAAGTGGACTTTGCCAGCAAGTGGACTTCTCCCTCTCTGGGTTGAGTGTTGCTGGTGCTTCCAACTGTCAGCGGCCGATCAACCACCGTTGAGGGTGATCGTTTAGTGCGGCAAACTGATTAACTTTCAACGTGTGTCGCCTTCCTGGTTTGGCAGGGATGTTAGTTGTTATGCTCCCGTATCTCGTGATGGAGCTTTTAGTATCCAAAAACGAAGTAGTATCAGTAGACAGCTCGTCCGATTTCTGTAAAAGATTACTCACCCAAAATTGAAATTAAACTCCAAACGTCAAACGTACGATCAATGCCTACTATTTCCCCGTCCGTCAAACTCCTCACCCTACTTTGAGTTCAATGCTCAAAACGCTAAGCCCGCAGTCGTCGCATCTCCCATTGGTTATACCTAAATTCCGCCGATCCCGGTGTGAATGATAGGCCACTTAATGATTTATATAAAAAAAAACAAATAGAATGGTATGATGCAAAAAAAACAAACAACCATTCACCCTTTGGCAAGCATAAACATAAACCCCAGTCACCGTATCCCCTTCCAAACACGATCGCACGACTCATTCCGCGCCAGTTTGATGCCATCCAACTGGACAAACAAAATCGCACTCCCCTCCCCTAGTGTGCGGGGCCTGCGGGTTGGGAAAAAAAGCGTCGAGCTGCTCGTCAAGGGTTACCAGTTTTTCTCAACATACTACGATGCGCCCGCCGGATTGCTGCCTACCCCATGTGCGACCGGGCGTGCGTGGTGCGTGTGTGTGTTGAGCGCTCAGTTCGGTTCGAGTGATCGCCGCGGACGGTCGCGTTTTCGTTCCCGTGCCAGGCCCACACGAAAAGATAGTCCACATACACACAAACACACGTGGCTCACGTTTCAGCGCCACAGTTTTTTTGTTGTTGTTGTTGTAGTTATTGTGTCGTGCCGTGTCGAGTTCTTCGTGTCCGGAGTTACGCAACCGAACCCGGTGCATTGGTACATTGAACCTATGCTTTGAACCGTGCTGTGGCATGCCGACGCGCCGAGGTTTTGAAGGCCACGCTCGCTTACCGCCAAGATTGGAGTGCCATGTGGGGTCATCCAATTTGGTAGGTGAGACCTTAGCAAATTGAGGTTTCGCGTGTGTCCAAACCACGTTGTTTCTAAAAATAAAGTGATCCCAATTTCCGCAACGCACTAAGAGCAGGGAGAGGGAGGGTGTGTTAGTGTGTGTGAATAGCTTTAAATTGTATCGTAACTCGTAATCGAGTGGTGGTGCTTGGCAGCTGTTTGTTGTGACACAACTTCCCCGAGATAACAGACCCAGTGTTGTGGAGGTCCGTAACAGAGGTGTTGATGTGTTGGTTTTTTTTTTTAACTAGTTAAGTTAGAAAGTGTACCTAAACGCCTTTACATAGCGTCACCACTGTATCGGAGTGTCTGTCCTGGTTCGCATACTCTTCCCACCCCGCCTATGCTATAAACATAAAACCCACCAAACCCGGAACGTCTAGCAGTGTCACTTTTGCAGTCCGGAAATCGTCTCAACCATGAAGAGTCTTAAAAATCCAAGTAAGTTTCGTACCGGTTCGGTGCGCCAAAACAATGAGTGTAGGAGTGCGTAAGCGTGTGTCGATAATTTCTATTGCAGAAAAGAAAACAATAAAACTTTACGTGAAACGAACCAACGTCCGGTCCGAGGCAAATCAAGTTCCTATGCTGCCTGCACATCTTTCCCATCTGCACTAGCGACAACTTTCGCTGTGTACACTTTCACTCCTGACCAACCGCATCGAAGTAGCCGTCCTTCCACATGTTCGACGACAGAGTTGCGAACCGGCAGAACCGGTTTTCCGAAATTTGGAATTCGGGTTTGGCGCTGTCCGCAAACTTGAACTTGACGCGATGACTTCGGCAAAGCAGCCGAATAGCTTGCGTCATTTGGGAGCTAAATTAAGCGTGAATCATTGTTAAGATTGACGATGTTTGTTAGAATAGTTTCATGTTTCCAAACCGATTGGGGCATATGATCTAACATGAGTGTAAAATTTACTCATATTTTGAGAGACAATCCTCACCATCAATCTTCTCGTTATCTGTAACGTTCAAAACCCCGTATGGAACAATCATTTCATCCAAGATAGTCTCATCTAATAAGTAACAAAAAAAAGAGTTATCATCTTTCAACCAAGTGATAAGCGACCAAGCACGAGCTGCCCTAACTTGATAAACTACATTCCACGGTCGGTTCGAGGCCGATCGGGACGGTCTTCCGCGTGTTTAACTCGCACAAGAATGAGCTACCCAGCGCTGGTCATGACCGTGTCGCCCAGCCATTGGAGATTAGCTTTATCCCATTAGGTAGCCGTGCACGGCGGCGGTGACCGTACAATTAAGGCGTAACCGCGAATCACGCCCAAGAAGGCCGGTGGTGGAGGTGGTGTTCATGCTACTGGCACGATCTTTTTGCATACCATCGTGCCGCCGCTGCTAGGTAATGATCACCTTGTCTCGAACGGCTGATGATGATTAGTCACCTGTCCCTCGACCGGTGGTAGAGCGCTAATTAAACTCCTCCGGAGCTTGTTTTTACTACGAAGAAAGATATCGGATCGCTTTGTGCGATCGTGTGGTGCATGGATTCTTGGAAAAGCGACGTCCCAAAGGTGCTTCTAATCGGACCGAATGAAACACTTCCTGCCCTAAGCTGATATCCTTGACATTAAATATGTGTTTTTGTACCGGACAGATGACCCATTCCAATCAGATCCAATTAAACGATCTTCGCATTCATTGACCGCTGTGTCCACAACACGCACTAACTCGTCTCTTCACTTTATTCCCTTCGCAGGAGTATGGGTGGGCATGAAGCCGGTCCGTGCACATCTCGACACGGCCAAGTTTATGTTCTTCTATGGGTGAGCATGTTTGGCGCAAAATATTCTCCCGAGTGTCTATTTTAACTCTTCTCGAATTATCGCTCCAAAAAAAAATAAAATAGACCAAAGTTCGAGGACCACGAGACGTACAGTCTCGAGAAGGCAGAGGACATCCTGCAGCACGCCCGCTTCGACAAGAACAAGAAGACGGTTATGTACTTCCACGGCTACATCGAGTCGCCCGAGGTGGAGAGCGTACACGTCATTGCCGATGCGTACCTGAAGCGGGGCGACCACAACACCATCATTCTCGACTGGGCCCAGCTGGCCGATGGGAACTATCTGCTGGAAGCCGTACCCAACTGCAAGAAGGTAAGCGAGCAGCCACTATCAAACATTCTGCTCCCGTGGTAAACCCACTAACGTCCACTAACTGCTTGCTTTTCTTCCAGCTCGGCAGCTACCTCGGTGCGGTCGTACTCCGCATGATCAATGCTGGCCTGAACGTGGACAGCCTGCATCTCGTCGGTCACTCGCTCGGTGGCCAGCTGGCCGGCTACATTGGCCGCACTGTGATAGCGCAATCGGAGAAGCGCATCAAGCTGAACCGAATTTCAGCGCTCGATCCCGCCTTCCCACCGTTCTATCCGGGCATCTTCGCTACGGCGCTCAGCTCGAAGGATGCGGAGTTTGTCGATGTTATCCACACGGACGCGTGGCTGTACGGTGCACCGGTTAGCACCGGTACGGCCGATTTCTGGCCCAACAATGGCAAAACCCTGCAGCCCGGTTGCCCCAAGCGAAACTACAAACTGCTCACCGACAATGGTAATGGGGCGCAATTGCGGCAAACTTTACGATCCAACATGTTTTGCTGAGTGTTGTTGCATGCTTTTTGTGCATTATTTTCTGCTTGCTTACAGCATCCCTTATAATGGATGTGTTTATTTTTCGTTTCGTTTTCACTTGTGTTTCTGTTTGTTTGCTTTCATTTTTTGTTCTTTTTTTCTTATTTGTATATTATATGCATATGTCCTGCATTGTTCGTCCTGCTCACAATGCCAATACAACCGCATGAACTCTCTGTCTCCCGTTCAACCCATCCTCTCTCCTACCTTACCAGCCAAAGCATTCCGGCATAACTCGTCCGAAGGTTCTCATTTTATTATTATTTTTTTTGTGCATGTTCAAAGGAGTTGACACACTCCTGCTAGCTATCGATAGTTGGAATGATCATTTCTCACTTACGTTTCCTTATGTTTCCTCTCTCAACTCAGACTTGTGCAGTCACCGGCGATCGTGGTGGTTCTGGGCGGAGAGTGTGGCCGAACACAGCGTGCCATCGTTCCACTCGGTGCGGTGCAAGTCGTGGGACGATTTTAAGGACGGCAAGATTGATCGCGCTGCCCCGGTCGTGCATATGGGAATCGACTGTAGCTCCGAGTAAGTGCAGCGTTTTAATCGTAACGATTGCGTCTGAGATAAACTAATCAAATTGCAATCGTTCCAGTGCGAAGGGTGACTATTACCTGCAGACCAACGGTGCCCCACCATATTCCAAAGGAGTGTCCGGCTCGAAATTTGAATAACGTTGGCTTTATTTGCTTAGCTGTAAGAATGCAAGTTACCCGTGTACAAAATGGTTTTTAGTAAAGATAATAATACTATTAAAAGTCTGTCTGGGAGAGTATTGCGTGAAAGAGGCATAACAAATGGGAAAGAAAATTGGTTTCGAATAATCTCACCGGTAAATGCTTTGACGCGCAACGCTTGATGCGTTTTATGCATTGCATTGCATACTTTCTGGCGTTTATAGGATTACTCATTTATAGCAAGCTGCTTCCAGCAACACTATGAATCGGTGCTATAATGTAGTAAGTTAAGATTTTTTTAAATAAAAAGATATTCAAATTCAAGGATGCGATTATTGCAAAATGTTGCAATAAATTTCACAGTCTTATTTTGTACAAAGAAACATTATGTTATCGATGACAAAATACTCGACTGCACTTGTTGTCAATGGCAAGCTTCCTCCTATTGCGTAAAAGTTGACACAAATACTTTTTCCATCCTGGCTGCATTGTACAACGTTTCCGTTTTCGTTTTCCACCACCGTATCGAACGATCGGCCTGTTAAGGCTGCCCGAGACTATCGAACGCATTACATCAATCGACTCCCAGACTCCAGCCGCTTCCTTTACCATTGCTCCAGAAACAGGCAGCCTTCGATCGGGTAGCATGCACTTCACGGCCCCTGCGAAGAATTTATCCCAGCGATCCGGTTTTCCACCGGTGCTCTACGACACATTGAGATGCAATAACAAACAAACGATAGTGCCGTTTTTCACGACACACACTCTTGACCGGTTTTCGCAATGCTCGTGAACTTCAAAGCAAGTTTTCGCTTTGTCCCGATTTGTATTCCAGGCTGTTCTGGTGCGAGCAGTGTGCGCTGAGTGTGTTGCTAAGCAACGGCAACGCTAGAATAGCTCCATGTGTCTGGTGGAAGTTTTGTAACGATGAAGTCTTTTCCGAAATTTTAAAGCACGGGAAAAGTGACTGGGAAACCCTCCAGGCACGGTGCCCACCGTGCTTGGCAAAAGCTCTCACACGCACACAAAGCAGCCGAGCCTAACGAGCATGGCTGAGCATGCTTGAGCTGACGGGTGGTTCGCACACCCGATCAGAAGCAAACGAAAGAAAATTCATTCCTGCTTCTGCACTCGCCCAGTCCGGATCGCTCTTTAGTGTGGGGTCGTTTGATTTGCTGTTTGTGCGCGTATGAAAAGAGTTAATATTGTAATACAGCTCTAGTGCATAAATGTGTGCTTAATTTGCTATCGTGAACTTTGTTTGAAATTGTTTTTGAAAAAAATGTTTCAGTGTTGAAGTGAATTATTGATAAATTTAAAAAATATACGGGAAGACCGAAGCTATTCTCTTCCACAATTGATTACAGCAATTGATTCTAATCACACCCTGCTAGCTGCATTCGAACCGGTGCTATCCCGCTGGTCAGCATTCGCTCCCGTTCCGTGTGCCGATTCTGTGCGAAGGAAATTCTATCTCCACCCGGGCGATAGTTATGCCCAATTTGTGGCTGCGCATTGCGTGAAACCGTGAGAGGCTGTTGTTTCCCAAATCCAAAATAATCCACCCGATTTTCCGATGTAATTATCGAAAACTGGGGAGCTTGGGAGCAGTGCCAGTGCCAGTGCGGGAAAACTAGTGCGAAACCAGTGCTCGCGCACCACCGATTTGAATAATAATAAGCGAGAAAAAAGCATAATGAGATTATTAGTCGGCGTACTTACCATTCTATCGCTGCTCGCAGGTAAATTGTGTTTCTGTTTTGCAAGTAAAAAGTGCTGTTTACATCCGTTCGTTCAGTTCTGATTTAGCGAAATCTTCCCACAAGCTTGCCCGAGGCGCGCTTGTTTTACGACCACTAATGAGTGGTCGATTAATGATCGTTTTGTGTGTGGTTCTTTTTATTTTGTTCCCCGACGTGTGTACGCGTGTGCTTGAGAAATAATAAATTTGTCCTTCGTTCTCACCTTCCGTTTTGATGGTTTGCGCAGGGATAGGCGCCATCTTTCAGGGCGGCGTACTCGATCTGAACTTCTTTCGCTGCATGTGGACCAAAAACTACGAGTGCCCGCACGAGGACATCAAGTTTTTCCTCTACACACCGTAAGTATTGGCGCGCGCGTGGGATAACATATGAGCGTACAAGCCAAAAACCGATGCTTTGGTTCGGAAAATGTTCGAGAAAAATGTTCCCTTCGGCACAAGCCGAACATCACTTTTCATGCCACTGAAATTGTTCAATTGTTTATTGTTACCGAATCGTGTACCGGTTGGAGAATGCTTGGGGTGATCGTAAAAATAATCAGAACGCGCTTTGCCCACCGAGGGCGGAATTTCCACCGCGCGAGGTTTTGGAGCACATCCGATCCGCTAATTTTTGTTTTTTTATTGCTCATCACTTTTCCTTCCAATGAATGTTTTTCGGTTGGCTACCCGAAGAGGCTACGAGTGTCGACACGTGTTGCTGAGAGTGTTGGCCGTTTACCGGTGAAGATAAATAATAAAACGAACCGTTTTTTAAGCTCGCTTGTACCTTCGAGTTGGTGCGCACTGAGTTTATTTAAACGGGCGAGCTTAAACCACACAGTCAGACACAGCCGATCGATGCACTTTGCTTGTTAAAAACGGTTAACGATCTAGTACGTTTATGCGTTTGTTTACTTTCGTTTCCTTGTAGCTTTCAGGAGTCAAGCGCCCTTCCCATGATAAAGATCGATTACCATTAGAGGGTATACGGTCATCAAGCAAGTGCACAGCAATTATTCATGTCGTTAAGGTGCTTTAAACATAATTTCATTGTTGATTATTTTTCATATGAAAAACTCTGTACTCTAGCAGCAGTTTATGATTGGTTCAATTTGAATTCCTTCCTATCCACAAAAGCGCAAATTCAGCTCATACTAGACACCTTATTCCTGCAGCTACCTTCACGACTGGCTTTCGTTTCGGGATTAAGCACTCGACATTCCGGTTTCGCCAGCTATTATTGCATGCGTTTGCGTTTCCTTCGGGAATCGGCGAATAAAATAGTCACCGGGTTCGTACCGCGGATGCAGATTCAATTGCACAACCGGCTGCACTTGTACCTTCACCGCAACCCACACATCCACACAAACGCCCAGGAAAGAAAGAGAACCTCAGGAGGATGTGCTCATTTGTGGGTCACTGTGCTACTAAACCCACCGCGGTCTCTTGGCTCAGCGGAGGATGAGGACTCTCGTGGGTTGCAAAAGCTAGCGAAAAGTTGATGCAGTCCCCAGTGTCCGTAGTTCGGGGAGTGGTGGGAAGAATTTTTCGCCCCTGCCAGGAGCCCTGAACCGGTTCGTGGTTTTCACTTTCCACGGTAACGGTCGGGAAAACGGACTTCACGCACAGTCGCACGCAGTGAGAGTGAAATTTCATTATCATAGTACGCTTATCATCCTATCCATGGCGGGATGTTGGCCGGATCCCGATGCAGGCAAATGCGAGCCCTTCCTTCCTATGACTGTGGCACATTAACATCGGAGATGCCGGTGATCACCACACCGGTCTGAGTGTTGTAGATCGATTAAGATAATTGGCGGACGCTAATCAACATCCCGCGTGGTCGTTAAACATGCCCATTGTGGTACGCGCTAAGGTCCATGTCGGGTATGTATGTGTGTGGTAAAAGTGGGCTGTAGGGCTTCATTTATCTGAAGGGAGAAGTGACTACTTTCATTAAAGTATGAAGGATTGAAGAAGCGCCAGAACAGAGGCTACTTGGATAGGAATATTGACGGATAAATTCGAAGAAAAAAAAACTGGAAAAATATCCCCGCAGAGTGCCTAAATCAATAAATTATAAGGTCAAAATATGTTTACAATCGGGATTATTATGCTTTATTTTAAAAAAAATGAATAACTCTCAAAATTCAGGAAAAATTATGCAGCCATTTATGGCCACTAATTTCCGAAATTTTTAAAGTAGCACATCACATTGAAGTACCTATTCGTGACCCTTCACAGTGTATTGTTCAAATGCCCATATAATAAAACAATCACCTCACGCGCTCATTACAACACTCGCGAAACATTCCGGCACCCTTTCCACCCGTGAGGTCAACGCAAACCGTCAGGCACCTATTGATTACTTTACGATCGCTTTCGACTCAAAGATGTGAAATTATGCAAACATATTCTACCTGGCACTGGCACAATCTGCGCGGGTTGTTCCGTTAATTGAAATCAAGCTCCAGACGCGATGCGCGAGAGGTTTCTTCGGCTCTTCTTCCGCACGCTGCAAACCGTTTAACGTATTCTTAGGGGCCCGTTTTAATAATCGATGAAATAATAATACGTTTCAAGCAAGCGGATCTCCTCCATTTCTTTCGTTCGATCGCCGTCTGCAAAATTCTAGCCCCAGCTCAAGAGTACCTAACTGTTTCGATCAATTAACCGCAGACGAACGAGAAAGGCATCGCGGGTAGCATTCGCCAACGGCTGCGATGGAGTTATTAGGTGGGTTTTTTCTTTTTTTGACTTCTTCAGCTCGTCACACGGAAGCGAATTCCACCCGGAAGCCACTCTCGCTCTGAGCAGCCAGTGAGATGACATTTAGACTTTCGATTTCTTACGATTGCGCTTGCACAGGACCATATATTCCCTGCATGGCTTGGGAAAAGGTACAGAATCCTCCTGCTGCAAGATTTTCTTCCTCAACAAACAAACAGCACCTAATGCGCCAGTCAATTCCACTCACCCTTGCCACACACGTTTACTTCCCGTGATGATGAGCTACTCGGGTGTTTCGTTTGTTTGTTTGTTTTTTTTAGCCAGCCATTAGCTGTCGCGCAGGATCTTTTAACCATTTACGGAGCACGCGAGTCGTGATCGTTTCGTACGGGCGCATTGTCGCTTGCTTCCGATGTTGTACGTGTAGGGTTAACGCGGGACCACGTGCAGCTCGCGCGTAGATCAAGCAGCGATCAGGCGGAACAGAAAGCGCCATCGTTCGTTTTCTTCGTTTCGGGTTCGCTGCTTGCACATTGAAGTCACCAGATGCGCTCGGCGCTTTCAAGTGGAGTTCATGCGATCCACCGACTGCCAACGATGACATACATTAGTGTGTGCGGGTTCTGTTGCACGCTTCCCGCACGATGGTGCATTGCATACTTTCGTCCAATTTCATCTTTCTTCCCAGGGATGGTAAATATCTCGAGAAATGCCTAACACCTTCGAGCGACTCACCTTACACGTGCAGATAGCTAACTGCATTCTGGTGTAATTCCTATCGATCAACACCATCGTCAGGCCGACATTACGTGAGCGTAATTAACCGGGTGTTGATCCGAGGGCAACAGTACACGGGACGCAAACGAGGGAAGGGAATGGAAAGTGAAAGTACGGCCGGGAACAAAGCTTCTGGTACGGCAGGAAACGGTGACAGCGATTCTGCAACTAGCAGAAGGAAATAAAGCCGACCTAACCTAACCCGCACTCGTGCTGCACCCTTGACTGATACGATTTTAAATTGAGCTGTAAATCGAACACGTTCCCCTTTCGTCACCTTATTTCAGCCGATAACGAAAGAGCGGAGAATTATATCCACCTTCGTATAGGTTGCTCCAGCTCCTCATCTACCCCAACGTTGGTATGGGAAAAATGTGTGCATTTTTATTTCCACCTAGTACCTTATCGTGCCGCACAAATCGCACCTCAACCGAGGAAGTTGGATAATGCAGGTGGCTGCTCGGTGTGTGAATCAATTCTTTCTCCCCTATGGTTTCATTAGTTAAGACAATCAGCCACTTCCTTCCTTTTGTACAGCGAAATTAATCGCATTCGAGTTGACATGAGTTTGGTGTTTCTTTGTGTAAATTAATATTTTATTTGCTCTCCCCCACCACCCCGGTAGGCTTACGCTGTGCGAATTGGCGGTTCATTAATAACAATTACGATGCGTCGTTCGGCGCAGCAACAATTGCCTACCGTTTGTTGCATCTTCCTTCGAGAGGAGAGTGAAGCGTAGAAGAGGGAAGTCATTTCCCACTTCCACCCGGTGCGGTTCTTCCGCGTGCTTCCCGATCCCAGCGACTGTTTGTTTCCGCTTTTCCGATCGCGTGCACACCACCTGCTCGTGAGTACGGGCGTTCTCATTTACATATACCCGGGCAGACAGGGGCGAGGTGGTGACGTTCTGCACCAGGGCGCCGTGTAACGATAATTCGACAACTCGTAAAATCGGGCACGATTCATCTTCCGCTTTTACTTCGCAAACGTAAACCACTAGTGCTCTCACTAATGCGTGACTCGTTTGCGTGCCTTTTACCCATCAGGACGCTTCGCAAGGGCCGCATCATCGACATGAACAAACCGAAGACGATCTTCAAGGCCGGCTTCAACACGAACCAGCAGACGGCAATCATCATTCACGGCTTCAACGGGACGCAAACTAGTCGGCACATCATGTTCCTGAAGGATGGTAAATATTTTCCTATACACAATTAAGCATTTTTCCAACATTTAGTAAATGAAAAACGGCTTTAAAACTTTAAATACACGAAAAAGCAACTTTCAAATCAACTGAAACGCTTAAAGCTCACGCGAAACGCTTCATTCATCGGTGAAGCGTGTTTGTGAAAGCTTTCCGAAAGCTGCCCGCTTCTTGCCACGGAGCGCTACAAATGTGGCGTGAGATGGTTTCGTGTGTCGAAATTTGCTTTATTTTCGATTTATTCAATCTTTTTTACACATTTGTTGCAATAATTACTCGTAAAATATATAAAATTGCTGCAAAATGGTTTAATTAAATTCACATGAAACTTTTAACAGCCTATCTATCACGCAAGTTCAACGTATTCGCCGTCGACTGGGAGGTGTTGTCCCAATATCCATGCTATTTTTCTTCCCTATCCAACACAAAACTAGTGTCACAGTGTACGGCTCAGGTATGGTTAATGTTTTAGGGGTTTTTTTTTGTATGAAACAAATAAATAATATATATTTCAAAAATAACCTCATAGCTCTACTCCTTCCTCACGTTCGCCGGTTGTACGAGCAAGCAGATAACATGCGTAGGCCACTCGCTGGGAGCACACATTTGTGGTATGATGAGCAATCATCTGACGAAAAAGCAGTATAAAATCATCGGTAACGTGTAGAGATGTTATCATCGCAAAGGATTCTATCGTTCAACCATAACTTGCCCTCCAACAGGATTAGATCCAGCGCGGCCACTCATAGAGAAGCACGCATCGAAAAAGTTCCGGCTAACTCGGGACGATGCACGCTCGGTGCAGATAATACACACGAACGCCGGCTTGCTTGGCCAGAGTTCGTTTACCGGACGGGTAGATTTTTGCATCAACGGTGGACAGGTGCAGCCGTACTGTGAAGGCGATCGGATAAGTATGCAGCACGTGACAGTATTTTTTTTTTTACTCCCAAGCTTATAATTGTACCTTCTCTTCCGTTAGAACAAGCACGCTGTAGTCACTTCCTGAGCGTGTGTTACCTCGCGAATGCCATCCTAGCGGGCAGACCGATGCGAGCGGTACGGTGTCCATCCGGATGCGTCCCCGACAACCGGATACCATTCGTCAAGTCGAACCGGGTGCGATTTAAATGGCTCGCCGTTGGGCAGGACACACCGGGAAAGTATGTGTTTCGAATGGCTCTTTATCGATAGACAAAAAAAAATGATACTAATAAATATTTCATCGCTTTAGCGTCACTGGAGGATATTGTGTGCACATGGAGCAGAACATGAACTGTCCGTTCAACTGAGGCGAATCGGATAAACACCGGCAAGATGCAGTGCAATTCGTGGAGGACAAGCATTTGGTTCTACAAATACCAGTATTAGCGCAGGAATACGTTTAGTTTTTAATGGATATCGTTTATTTTATCGCTGTAAATAAACCACTTGATCGTAGCTGATAGCCGTGTTGATCCGTATTTCTCAAGGGCCGTACGGTGTTCCGAACGGAGACGGAACTTCTCCTCGACATGTTTGTAAAACATAAACTATTCGGAGCGGGGTTACGCTGCAGTTTCGGTTCAGCCGCGGCGGCTACTTGGATGAACTCTCGCACTCGAAAACGAAGCGTTCATTTCATCTACACAGTGAAGAAGTTTGGCCCCAGCGCTGCAATGGCCGAAACGTGCCCGGAATAGCAAAACCGAATATAGGATCGGTGTCGACATCTGTTTGGCATTTGAAGAAGCTTCTACACCCCGTTTTTTTTTTGCTTTGGCTTTCTTTCGAAGACACTTTCCTATTACCGAACAGTTAATTTGCGGCGTCATTCATAAAGGTTGGCTTGAGGCTACAAAAAAAAAAAACAAAAAATGCCACACGTCCGCCACGCGCCCTATTTTTATGCAACAATGGCTTCAAAAGATTGTTTCGATACGGTGCAAGGTAAGTGAGATCTTGTGAGCTAAAAATAGCGAATGAAGGTGTAAAAAACAGTTGTGCAAAGTAGTCCTCATTTGTTCAATCAAAACAGTCATACCGGCTTAAACTATTTGATCTTGATTTTTCGCATGCTTGCTTTAACCTCCCTCTCTCCCACACACACACACGCACTTTATCTCTATCTCTCTTTAGTTGTTGTTGTTTTTTCCCCCCGCT
>JXXA01018969.1:0-20590 GCA_000956255.1 Anopheles punctulatus
CCCACCAGCGGGCTCCAGTGTGCGCACCATTTGTACCATCGAATGAGCGACAGAAAGCAGTGCGCGTGAAATGTTCAGGAGCTCCTGATTCTTCCAACACTAGCAGAAGCAAAAAATGTGCGGGTGTTTGGTGGCCCGTGCTGAAGAAATTATAAACGATTTCATAAATAATATCTCACACCCCCTTTTCGCGTGACCCTTTTTCCTGGCAGGGGAGAAAGCTGTTGCCCTGAAAGAAAGTTTTGTGCATAACAGCATCATTTTTCTTCCCAGCCTCATCCGTCGGTTGCTGTTTTTGTTGGGTATGTTTTCTTTTTTTGCCACTACATCGAAACCTTTTTTTAAGTTTCTTCTTCACCGCCGGGGCTCGTGAGACAGAAAGCGTGGAAGAAACCTTCAGCCATCGCTGCGACTGATAAGCCAAGAGAACTTCTTCGATTGCACTTGTTTGCTTTCGCTTTTTCGCACAAAGGGAGACAAATGGTGCGATAAGGATTGTTCGAGGCCGGGCGGAGACGGAGACGTGACCAAGCGGGTGCGCTCAAAACTGTCAACCACTGAGGATTTGCACAGCCTGACGTGTTAAGCTCGTCAGGAAGAAGAGTTGAAATGACAAATAGAGAGTTTTTTCTGCAGTTTTTTTTTGCCTAAATGGATAACAACAGAGCAAAAACTGTCGTGACAATAAGAAAACTCTCTTCCATCAATCCTTCTTAAAGTACAATGGCTTTTCTTTGATTGGTAGTGATGTTGTCCAATTTTGTGGTCCGTTCCTAGTTTGACGGACCGCGGAAGAAATTTAATTTTTCATTGCGAGTCCTGCTACAGCCCAAGTCCTGCTTTCCGGACTGGTAGGCACGCGTACCTTTAAGTTACAAGCGGTGAAAACCTCCTTACAAAAGGGGGAGGTAAAAATTAAGCGCAACAAAGAACCTGGTGGTAACTGTTCAAAGTCATTAATCATTTTCAATTGTAGATTTCCGGTTGCCCCAACCACCGGCAGGGGCGGATATTTGGCTCGCTTTTTTAGCTTTTTTCACAAAACTCAGTAACAGGCGGGGCCAGCCTGTAACGCTCGAAGAATAATCGGATGGGTAATTGGAACCTTTTCGGTGAATTCTTAATTAGATTCCTCTCGGGCAGAAGCGTGAAAATTAACCCCTCGGTTAAAGGAGGCTTCTTTCTTTGTGGATGGCCGGGAGCGTTCGTTCGTGCGAGCGAAAGTGTTGCGGGTCAAAATGGACCGCCTGACTGGTGGCTTTTCACCTAACGAACCAAACGCAAACGTTGATTAAGTCTTCTCGAGCGAGGAATCTCAGTGGAGAGTCGTGGATCGCAACGAATCAAGTGAAATTTTCTCAACATTCAAACCCAAACCGCAAACGGTTACATGTCAAATAGGAAAGGCATCTTCATCAGGTCACTTTTAGAGCGAAATTAATGCATAAAAGTGTGGCTTTGCTTTTTAGAAAAAGAATACGCACTTCAATACTTCAATACGCACTTCAACCCATCAATACGGTTCGTGTATTTGGAAAACAAGAATTTTAATATAAAAAATAAATTATAGTTTCGTATGATTTTGAAGCCATCATCAACTTGAATAGCAGTCTTGTGAACATATTTCAATGTTTTTTATTGATTTATGGAACATAGAATAATATTGGAAAGTGATTAAGTTAATTTTAACTAAATTTGTTAATCATTTGAGTGGAAAAAGATTTAGAATGTTACATGAGTTTGAACTTTTATATTTTTAATTATCTTGAAGTTTGAACTTTTGTTCGTATAGCTTAAAATCTGATGAAATTGATTTAAATTTTCCTCAAACCAATTCGCAGTTCTCATTCAATTGATAGTCTTGCTCAACCAACGTCAGATGCATCTTAGAACATTCCAGAATACCCCATCTAAAATAGCACACAGCCAAGATAAAGCTGACAAGTTAAAGTGTTTGTTCTAAACAGAACCCACTACCCGAAACCGACCAAAACCGGGTGCTTTTCGTGTTATCCACGACTTTATTTCCCACCCTGACGCCGACCACCCACATCACTACGCTGCCATCATTATTGAACGCGCAGACGAAACGCCGTTTGTTTGTCGAAAGCTCATCGCCCTCCCCTCCCGAAAAGGGTGCTCCCGGTGGCATCAAGAAAGCAAGAATGCACTAAAGCGGAAATCCTCCGATCCGGCGACATAAAAGATAATCATCTCGAGCAGCAGCAGTCGCAGCACCAGCAGCCGCAAAAACCCGTCCACCCGCCCCGGTTTGTGTGGCAGCAGGACGCGTCGGCGAAGAAAATACGGCCGTAGTCGATGCCAACACTTCAAGCTCCTTCGCAGCAGAAAGCTACGGCGTTCGCGGGACGGCGTCTTCCAAAAAACGACCCAACGGAAGCGAATCTCGTTTAAGGATTCCATCCACCTACTTATCCTTTTTAGCTGGCGATGAAGCAGAACGATGAGGTGATGGAGCGACCGGGCTCTGGCTACTGGGTACCGGAGGACAAAACGGTTTTGCCTTCCGAAGCCCGAAGATGGCCGCTTAATGGAGGAACTGAAAAAGAACGCAAACGTCCTTCGGCAAACCACGGTTCACGGCTCGTACCGCACAACGGCACACGACGACACGATGCCGTACACACATAATGAAGAAAATTAAAAAAGTCATAATCCTTTCCGACTGTCTTTCGATGTTGCTGCTGCTGCTGGTGCTGCTGCTGGTGCTGCTGCCGGTGCCTGAATCACCGTAGTGAAAAGTGGATTTTCATTCATTTCGCTCTTCGCCTCTCCGTTCCGATTACTCCCTGGTGCCTGAAGAGAAAGGGTTTTGGTGAATCTTTCAACAAGACGTTCTTCGCACACTCCGAGTGTATCTAAGCGAGGCCAGAAAAAAGTGAAAATGCAACCGGGTGTACTGCAGCGGTGCTGGCGAAGTTTCGGACGCACAGACAGAAAATGTCACGTCCACTTGGTCAGATTGTTGGTCGGTTGGACGGAGCGCTTAGCTTATTGGATTGGTGGGTAGAAAGAATGGTGGTTGGTTATTTTTTGTAGCGATTTTTGCTACTGAGGTTCGTCTCCTGCTCAGGTTGCTGTGTGCAGGCAACGAGCCAGCAGAGGATGCCGGTATAAAGGGCAGTAAAATAATTGTAGGTGGCAAGCGAACGTGACAAGTCGTCCATCGTATTTGTCCTTGGTATTGCTGCTGCTGCTAGAGCTACCACTACTTTCACCGCTACTAATCCTGCTGCAGTATAGCTTCAAGTCGCAACTCCATGAAGGTACGATGGCGTGGAATAATTAAACGCGTCGCACCGAGTTGCCAAAGCTTGCCTGAAGAACTTAATTGGAATGCACCTTTTACACATTA
This sequence comes from Anopheles punctulatus, assembly GCA_000956255.1. Lineage (NCBI taxonomy): Eukaryota > Metazoa > Arthropoda > Insecta > Diptera > Culicidae > Anopheles > Anopheles punctulatus. The sequence continues at coordinate 3,377 of JXXA01018969.1, forward strand.
TTATCTTGTATCGGATGTTTCGACATGTACGCGCCGCATGCACGCGATCCGGCTGTATACATAATTCATACCGACAAGTCTTATCGGGCTTAGAGGAACTGCATGTGTCTGCCTGCATCAATAACTTCCTCACTCACACGGACAGGAGCAAAAAACGGGAGAAAAAATAGCCTTTTCGCAGAGTGCGACTTGTTGGTGCCAGCACCAGCTAATCTGACCGAAAGTTGGCCAAAACTTGCGGGAGTGTTTTGTGGCGATATTTCTCTGAGTGGCATTCTGGCACTTCCGGCGCGTAGATTTGTACTCTCAGAATGATACAGCTTCATGCACTTTTTTTAACGCCTCCCGCTTCAGAAGGTTGGCACAGAACGCATCTGAAGTAAAATAAAGGAGGAAAGAAGCACTGCAAACACGAAAAAAAAATCATTTAACTGACAAATGGTGCAAATTTTGAGCAGAAAGGGAGAAAAGAAAAAGCAACACGCAAAGTTAGTACACATAAACCATAAAAAAGGTTCCCGAATGGAAGCCAAACCTGGGATGCTGTCGCTTGGCATCGGTGGGACGATGTGGAGGATGAAATATAATGAAAGTTTGCCCGAGAAGATATAACATTAATTAAAACGTCATCTTGAGGCACTGTGGGTGGCTGAGAAAGTGAGAAAGAGGGTGAACGGAATGGGTGGATGTTTTCAAATCTCGTAAATGTGATCTAGGTGCAAGGGATTCTAGAAAAACCTAGAAAAAAAATTAAATGGGTTCCTAAAAGAATGCCTCGGAATATCGAACATTTGCGATATGACTTTTCAAATGTGAATGTGTTGTACCAAGCGCATAAGCGTAATGACGATCATTTTTATTGGGCTTTCTTTTGTGTGATTATCTTGGCACGCTAATTACTTTGCCCCAGAACATTAATCGCGATGGCTGTTTGAAATATTGCCCAGCGTTATGGTTCTGTGCTAATTTCGATTTCAAGTTCGCGGAAGGTGTAAAGCTTTTTTGTCTGGAATATAGTGATTTATTTCGGTTCATAAATTGTCTCGGGGTTTCATTAATCGTGGAAAAATGACGCTAGAAGCGTGCATAAAGCCTTTTAATTGTGTTATTATACCACTTTTAGTTAACATATTCATTACACAGCTTAAAATTATGCAAAGTTGGTTGAAACTTGATACATGTTTTTTAAATGTTTTATACTCCACACTATTAGCAGCATTTTTTTCTGAACAGATAAAAGGTTTAGTTAAGCATGAAGCAGTAGCTCAGTAGAGACAGAAAAAGCCTTCAAGATCAAGAATAGATTTCGGCGAAAATGGCATAACCATCCTCGTACGGTATTTATCACGTCATCGCCTTCATTTTGCGCCACGTTATCTCACCCAAAGGCGAAAATAAATCCGAAGAATTATTTAATGCTTAATTGATCCGTTCATTATTCATAAACGTGTCCATTAAACCATTTTTCCTCTGCCCATCGAGCGTTCCCGCCGACATGCTCGAATGTAAATTGACGATGTAAATAAGCACTTATCGTACCGTTGTTAGCAGACACCAGGCAGAGCGGCAGAGCATCGATTTGATTGAGCATCGGCTGTGTACAATTGTTGCTAGCGGTTGTGTTGCTAAGCAGATTCATAAATTACCGCTCGAAAAACGCACTGGTTGAGGGGATGGGCCGTGAATTTTTGGGGAATACTCATCCCCATGCACTACTCCTCCCCTGCCAGGCGTTGCTGGTACCAGCGCCAGCGGGTTTTGTAATTTACAAAGTTACAATATTTGCGCTCGCTCTACCAGCTGCTCGCTCTGCAAACGGCAAATATAAACATATTTATTTTTCCCATCAATATCATCCACTCGAGCGTCGATACGATCCGGGGGCTCCTTTCCACACCAGCAATCCTCCGAGGTGTGAGGAGAGCCTGTGCGGTATGAAACTAGGCCAACCGACGAGAGTTTATCGGCAATGGTGGTTTTGCGTTTGGTTAGCCGTAGAACGTGTGCTTAGAGGTCTGGGAGGTATCGTATGGAACAGTGCCACCGAACGCAGTCCGTAACATCGTTGCAAAACGCAGCGGTTAAAGGTTATGCTGGTGAGCCTGATTTCAGCCGTACCAAAAACGGAAACACACACACAACAGAAAGGATCTTTCACTGTTGCCGTTAGGAGTATCTTGTGGCTCTCTGTTTGCGGCAACCGTGTTTGTAAATGAAAGCACGAGCGCGCGCGCGCGCCTCCGCCAGTGCCGTACCAATGACGGTGGCCGTAGTAAAGTTTAGTTTTCCAATTTTCCGTCAAAATGTGTTTATTGCCACAGCAAACACTGCGGGACCGTGGTTTGGGTACTGTCGGTTGAAAGGGGTTGTAGTTAATAAATTGCTTGAAATTTGGTTGCGTACGAACGACTGCTGACGAACATGCTAACGGCATGCGCTATTAGTGAAATTAGTTGGAGGAAACCATCGGCCCGTTTCTCGGGGCGTGCAGTACGCTGGAATGCTTTCTTGGAAAGGTAAAGGGTAAGAAAACGCAAATGGCCAAACGGCTTGGGCACGAGAGCCCGATGCACGGTTGGTCGTATTTTTGGGTCGCTTAAGTTTCGATCGGAAGCGCGTTCAGATTGAAAGAGGTTACTCTTGATGGATACAAATATCGCCTGAGTAAACATGGATGTGGTTTCGTTCAAAGATAATAAAATAAACAATGTTTTAGGTTCTTCCCAAAATTTATACCAAAAGTTGGAACTGTACTTGCAAACGATGGTGTGTGCTTTCAAACGTAATAAAACTTAAATTCGATTTTTTTTAAATATTTTGACTAGAAATCAAATTAAAATATGATTCCAAACATTTGAGAATACACCAAAAAAAATCTACTTTACCTTGCCAATATCCAGCAATTCTGCAATGAAACTCACGTACCTAATGGAGAAACACGAGAAAAACAAGGCATAGGTTAGCAATTCAATGGATGGCGATGTCACAAGGTTTTCACCACTCACAATACACTGTCAAACAAATCGAACCCCAGTGCCACCCGTGCGACGCAACATCAATCTCATCAAAAGAATCTACGACACATGAGAAATCAAAGGCCATCCCGACCACGTTGGTTTGCGTACGAACGGTTTTGCGACACGGACCTGGAGGACGATCATTAGTAACGATTTTCCGATGACAGCTGTGTCTGCAGTTGTACTGCACTGCGTCGGCCGTGGTTTGATTCTTCTTTTGTGTGTGTGTAGATATGCATGTTTTTTTTGCGTAGAAAATCATACATGCGTGGTGGGGAGCGTTCATTTAGCAAGACCATAACGACGACATGACGATAAATGATCAAAAAGCATCAATAACCGTAACGAGTCGTACGAAGGAAAGCAAGATGCGATTGTATTTATATTAGAAAAGATGCTGAAAGAGAGGACTTTCGATCCTTCTTACCAGTTCTTTGAGAGTGCTAGTGCTAATTTTTTATATGTTTTTAAATAAAAAACCATTGTATTCCAATGTCTTATATGAAATTTGTAAACATATAAAAAATTAGATGTATCAGTATGGGGCAAGATAACAAGTTAAACAAGAATCCATATTCATTCAAACAGGGGGGACTTTACGATACGATAACCAGTTAAAATTTGGGAAAGATGTGAACAGTTCGAGAAGTGTGAATCGTTCATTCTTCCTTTCAGTTAAGATAAACGAGATGCATGGAGACGCCTGGTACCGCGTTACTTCGAGATAGAGAACAAAACCATAACAAGTTAAATTGCTATCTTCGTTCTATTGAGTTTGCTGCATATGCTGTCTAAAGTAGTAAGACCATATTTCGGTAGCATTCTAGCAACACAATCGATTTGTTCACTACTATTCAAAGAGGAATCCGATAATACACAACACGACTCCACACACGAGAAAAAGTTTCATAAATGTTCCAGTCTCAGCTCAATTGATGCCAACGTACCGAATGTGACCTCAACACCACCCTGGGACCCATGGAACTTCAATGGTAACCTCACACAAGCACAGGGTCAATGAGAAAGAAAATGAATGCAATTCATTTCCGGTCACTTCGGACTGGTGCGCTCCTTTTTTCGACTTCGAAACGAGTTAGCAACAACGCCAGTAAAAAAAAAAACCGGAAGCGTGCCGTCTAGACCGGTCGAAGGAGCCCCAAAACAAATCGTACCACAGGGCACAACAAAAATCGCGCACCATTTAGCGCACAGCCACGGAGCACCATGGTTGAGTGTAAAAAGGCGTAGGGAGTTTTTTTTTTGTACCCCGAAAGTAGTCCGTCGTGCGGGTTGCAGCAATACGTTTTCCTAATTTATTGGCCACCAAAATGCGAGTTATGGTCGGTGGTGACGACGGTGTGGGTGATGGCCGTGCTTAGAGCACCACGGGACGCGTTTTTCATTCCCGTAGGCCGGTGGTTGGGTGATGGAGTTTTTAACTTGTCTTTAGCGTACTTCACGAACCGAAGCGGAGCCGGATTTGTTTGGCCATTTCTTTTGGCCTTTTGACCGGTGAACAAGGTACAGCAGGGTATCAGGCGGAGTGCGGGGGGTAAAAATTTATCGAATGCTGCGAATGAGTCGAAAATGCAGCGGGGAATGCGTCGATGGGGTAGCTTTTTTGCAACTTTTTTGCCCCCTACGCTTGTTTTGCCCCGTGCGGTGGAAATGGTGGCTTGAAAATATGTCCCTGCAGTGATCAATGGCATCAAACGGGTGGGGATCGGAACGATTCTAACAAACCGGCTGCCTGTCTCCTACGAACGCAACTAGCACAACCGATCACAAATCTTCATTATTTCGGCAAATTTAATAATGTCGCTCGGTTGAAGTAATTGCACTTTCCGAAGCCACTGCAACTCGCTTGCTTTGTCTATCTTTCGCGCACCGCGGCACGGTTAAACGTTTGGTACATGTAAACATGAGCTCATAAATCTCGACCCCCACCCGCAAGCCCCTCGCGAGCTCGTCCGCTCAGGTGATTTTGTGTGATTTTTTCCCTTGTCATCGAAGCGAAACTAGATCGACTCCCTGAAGGGTAGAAACATACACCACCACACACAAAGGATTTGCACGCGAGATTGATTTACTGGCGGTGGAATGTAATAAAGTGAGGTGAAAATTTGCTATCGGAACTGCTCGCTTTCTCTCACTGCACACCGCCTGCCTGTCTGCCTGCCAGAAGTCATCGACTCACGATAGTCGGCGATGGCTCATCGATCACGAGTTGAAGTTAACTATCAATTGACGTTCGAGTGGAGATAAATCTCCAGAGTCCGGTTTTTGTGTGCGTGGATGTGTAGGTTTTTTTTTGCCAACTGTGGTCAATAGATGGGATGGAATGTGGATGCGATTGAATACAGTCGTGTGGGACCGTAAAGTATCGGTTTTGTGGACGCACTTTGTTTGTGCAGCGAATCTTTCTGGACTGTGGGTAAGTGGACCAGCAAACCAGCACTGCATTTCGTTTTCGTTATTGAAATCAAAACCGCAAAAGTTTGACACACAGTTGATGTTGTTTCCGAACGACCTTTTCATCGCAGTGAATGAAAAATGCTCCACTCCAAGACGACCCTTAGCTCCTCGGACTCCTCGGACTCGTTGCTTCCGATAGCAGTCGTAAATGGAGTGTCCAATGTGAAATGCTATTCAAGTGTTTGCAGTGCGCTTTACGGCAAGTAACGCCGAAAGTTGCTACATCAACGAATCATCCATTTTCTGGATGTGGTGAAGAAAAATAAAACCATTTTAGAAACCTTCGGGATTTCAGCAAAAAAAAAAAAACAAATAAAAACCATGCACAGCAGCAACGAACGTTTCCAGAAAGCGGGTGGAGCCAATAAAAATATTATTCCCGACTAATACTTTTAGCACTTGTCAGTGCTCGTTATCCTCCGAAACCATGTAGCCGGAACGGAGTCGTAACAACCGCAAGAGGATGATTCGGTATGTTTATCGATGTTTTCAAGCTTCTAGCGGTGCAATTGCTACTGGAGCAGTCTTCTCTTTTTCGTGTGAAGGAAAGGAAATATTTTTCGCTTATATTCAAACCGATTCCTAAAGCATCGTTTGCCAAGAAACTATTGGAATTTACTTTTTCTTAATCTCTCACCTCCTGAAACGGAAAACGACAAAACCGTGGCGGTGGTTTTGGAATGTTTTCGCGAAGATCTTTTTGTCCTTTCGGGTGGAAACCATCAACTGCCAGCGGGTAACAATGCGTCAATTTTATTGTTCTTAGTCTATAGTCTCGATTGCCTTGAACCTTGTCGATCCTATTACCCCCATACACCGTGTCAGGCAGTAGACGAGATACCCGTAGCCGGAAAGTGAAAGAAATCAATTTGAATGGAAATGTCTCGCAGCGTAATCCCTCCCGCACGCTCGGTACGAAAGCTGAAGGTAATAGTTCACTGGCGAAGACGAGCTTGTCCTGGCACAAAGCGCCGGTGCCCATTATCTATCTCACTCCTTTATGATTTTCATCTTCGCGTTTAGTTTTTGTTTCTTGTGCTGTTTTCTGGTTGCCTTATCGTTCCACTTCGCAATCTGCTGACGAAGTGCTGACAAGTGCCGCTCCGCTACACAAAGCAACCGACGGCAAACGGTGGTTTCAAGCGTGTCGGTGTTTGTGACAGTGGCGCAATGCTTCAGCGGGATGACAATATCCTTCGACACACTATCATTTATGAGCGACATTCGTACGGTGGCCCAAGCTGCCAGCTCAAACAATCGACTTCCTGCACCGGTTGTCGGTGTATACCGGTGTGAATAATAGGAAGAAGCTTCTTCATTTTCACCCGCTAGTGACGACCCCGGGTACCGCTGGCGCGTTCCGAGGAAACTGTGTCTAGATAAAGTGACGCCTTTTTTTTGGAAATTGATGAAAGCAACTTACTTGCGTCGAAAGATGTTAGAACAACGGGATGACATTCGTTCGGTGGTGCTCGGTAAGTTTGTTGCAATCGTCCTTGCTTTAACCAGTCACTCGTTCTCTTTCAACTTTGCAGTGCTGCGAAGTGGTTAAACATCTGTCACAAGGGGTAGGTTCAAAAGGAAATTCACACTCCCGCCCGGCGACGCACTAAAGGAGACTTTCAATTATTCGGTGAGTAGGAAAATCGAATCGGTTCTGCCCTGCTAGTGGCTCCCGCACGAACGACTACCGAAGCACACTAGACTGAGCACTTGAAATCGATCACCATGGGTGACGGGACTTGAAGCTGTCATGTTGGTGAGAACGCTTCCAACTGGTACTGTCTAGTGCAACTTATGAACTGACGGTTGGAATAGCCGCTGAAGTGGAAAGCCTTTCAGAAAGGCTGCGATCGGTTTGTTATAGTAATGAAAAGGCTCTCACGCTCTTACCTTAGAAAGCAATCCTACATAAAGCGTCTTTGGGCTGCTTGTGTTCTTATTACTCGGATAGCTTCCGTTGCCTAGGCGTTTGATATGGTAGTATAATGTGTATGCGCCACCCCCCGTTTTCGCCTAGCTAAACTCCATTTTCCACTATCGATCGCTCGTGCACGGTTTCAAGCGTGAGACAGATTTTTTGGAACGGTCTGCTTCAACGTGCGGTGTCTCCGGATTATCACCCGAAAAGCTTCTTCCCACCTAGACGGCCACACCGGGGACGGCTTTCGGTCCGGAGCAGATATTCGCGACGAAGCGTAAAAGCGCGTATCAGAAATGAAATTGATATCGCGCACATCAACCATCCACTTCCATGTAACGCGCCGAATTCGGTACCGCGTCCCGTGAAGCGGAAACCTTCTTCGTGGTGGGAATCAATTTACGATTGAAAGATTGCGACGAAGATTGAACCCGAACGGGCGGGTTACGATGCGTTGAGGTTCTAGTTTTTTTTCGCGAATCAGGCGTTGAAACGGATCGGGGGTTTTCGTTTTTTTTTGTCGCACAATGATTGAAACCTACGGTGTAATAAAATATCAAAATGCAGAAAGGATTCGATTGGATCGATTTGTGTTCGAATGGTGTGAACAGGCGCTAGAAGATAACATTACGGGAAGCGCGCGATTTCGAGACAAAAATTCGATCGTGTAGAAAAATGTCTATAAGTTTGAATCGTTCTCCTAACTTTAAAGCACTCTTTTAGTTTTAATCGGACCATTTAACAGCGTTGAATGTGTTTACCCATTTGACACACCGCACTGTTGGCTGACTTCCGGCCACTTTTGCGGTCACGCTTGCACTTGCCCGAAACGTATAATTACTCCTCCATTAGTGCACGCTTCGTTATGCACCGTGCCGCGAGTTGGGAATGCTGCCTTTACCGCGAGTTCACGTTCGTTCACCGTTAATGAGCCTGATCGCGCAGTTAGTGGACTAAGGCGACTTTGTGTGACTTTGTCCGCCGTAGTGCATTAGTTTTTGTGGAGACGTGTTTTTTTTCTCGTTGCTTCCGGTACGATATTCCAGAATAGAAACACTTCATGTGACAATGTTTGAGCGGCACGAAAAAATCCAACATCTCGTGTATGATGGGGATGAGTCGTGAAGTAACTCCACGCAAAACCACCGGTTCGTTCGTTATGCAGTGCCGTACGGCCTGTTACAACGGAAGTCACTGTGAGCCATGTGGGTTCTACCGCAGCAGCTTGCGGTTTTTAGGATATTACGGATGCTCCGAGTGGCGACTCGCTCGCAAGTGTTGGCAAGTTTCATTACATTGTGTCCCGGGAGCAGTTTAACTAGCTTGCACACTAGTGTTCGTGTTGGAGTGAGGAACAATCGCTGCATCTGCAGTGGCTGCCACCGCGACCCGTACGCAAATAATGTGATGTCCAAACTCATAAACCATAATTTGCACCGCGTATCGCTTTTATGGCTGCGGTATCTAGGCGTCCTCGGTCACGGCATTCGCGCGGTCTCGGGAACCGCAAAGTATAGCCCGTGCGATACACAAACACACAAGTTAGTCCCACGTTGTAAAGTTCGACCCACGTTTGAACATCCACACTCGCCCAATACTCCGCACAAGCTGACGTCGCAGCGTTTGACACGCCGTTTGATGGTGCCGTTGCTGCCAAAGCATCATAGCCTCTGCCCAGGAAGTCCATTATTTCCTTGCTTTACAACCGAAACAGAAGGTATCCAGACGCGAACGGACCGGACCATCGATTGAATCGTGTGCCCTGTGCCCACCGTCGAAGATGAAACCGTGTCACGGTTAGGGGACGCTTCTCATTATATATTTTGATTGCAATTCCGAACCGTTCGAACCGGATCGAAGCTTAGCGAAAGTTTTATCCTCACCGCAACTTGAACCGTGACGTGGAGGGGTTTTCTTTGGTGCTCGGTTCCTGCTGAAGAACGATCGCTTCGTAGAGCAGATGAAGTCATTTTCGGGTTCGATATAATTCATGGCATGCGTCCCGGGCAGGGCAAGACAAGTACGCTCGGGAAAATCACCAAGCCGCTCAATTTTGAGCACCGCAGGATGTGAGCTCCGAAAATTAAACGTCAAACTTGTGCGAAAACTTCCGCCAAGACGTGAGAGAAGATAAAAACAAACACATTGTAATTGCGCATTTAGCGCGAAACTGGGTGTGCCATGTTTCGGTTGGAAAATAGGTTTTACGATGGATCTTATACTGAAACAACTGCCCATTAAAAGAAAAACTGGCAATGTTTTTTGGTAATATTTTATTACCCCAAATACATGTTCGGCCAAAAGGAATAGGATATCAGCTGCAAACTAAATAGAAATTATTTTATATCTTGTACGAAAAACCTCCTCATGCACAGTGTCGACGCACTGGTGCACGTATTTCGAAACATGCCACACCACTTTGTGTTGTGGTCGGGTCCAAAATACCATCAAATGATGTAGTTTGTTTGAAGTGCCACACGTACCTTTGCCTCCCCGAGCGGTGATTATTTTGCAACATTTTTTCCATCTTCAAACCAACAACTACAAAAAACGAGCTCAACAAAGTTAACTTTCCGAGTACATTTGAAGTCAACAGTGTTCGGGTTTCTCGGGTTTCGGTATTTTATATCAAAACCCATCGGTGGTAGCCGGGGCAATGTAGCGTGAAATGCACATGTAGTGTCTCTTAAAATTAACTTTTCGAGGTGCATTTCCCTACAACAGCATACTGCGTGACTGTTGAGTGTGTGAGTGAGTGATGGCGGCAGCACCATTTACGATTTTTCTGTCCTGGTTTATGTTATTTATTTTTTTTTATTTTAGCCATTGCCGTTCCTTCCAACAGGCACCACAACGAGCGTGGTTGTTGGTTTCGCCGGCGACGTTAAATATGCAAAAGCGTACTACGGGGGTATGAGTGGGGTATTAAAAGTAGAAACATCAACAACCATCCGTCTACTGCATACCATTCTCCTCGGTAACGTCAAGTGGGAAATTCTCTGGAATAACTCTGCCCTTCAGCCGATAAGAAAAACATAAACTTATTTTGCAAACGCTCCAAATGCATCGTTACGTGATTGAAAGATTGAATGGCTGTTTGAGGCGGGTGAAAGAGATGCAAAGAGTGGGAGAGAAATAGTAATTAAGAATCAAAGTAAACAAGTACACAGATGCTCTCGCTGATGATTAAAAATTCATATGGATAAATTGACGTTCGGGAGGTGAATTTATAGAAAAATGTTGTTCTAATTTTAAATTATCGAAACATTTTAGTACACAAATTATAACTTGATTTATTATTTCTTTACTGATGAGTTCTAAGTTGTCATTTTAGGTATGAAGGTTATGAGGATTTTTTATGAAATAAAAATGAATGGAAATTTTATTAATTAGAATTCAAAAATAACAAAATTTATTGAATATAGAATATTGAATATAGATATGAATATAGAAAAGTTAAAAAAACACTTTCTTCAAAGTAAATTTCGTAAACTTAAAATACTTGAAATATATCTGTTGACTGTTAACGTAAAACCTTGTTTCGTGTGATTCAACCTAAAATATCCATTACTATTCCGATTCAACTATTCGCACCTTCGACTCATGGACTAATCTCACATAATTCACACAACGTGGAAAAAAAATTCTCAAAAAAATCCAACTTGATTGCGATTGGCAAACGAGCGTCCGATGACAAATCGGGTAATTAATTTCACTCCATTTCCAGCAACTTACAAGTAGCCGTGGCTGGTGTGTCGCGAATCGCTTGGACGCCAAAAACGCCTCTCATTACATGATTAATGATGTAATCGAACGCAAAGTGGAAGCGGCAGCACGGAAGAATTTTCACACTTTGTGAGTTTGAATGAATGGTGCTCGCTCATTCTTTTTTTTTCGTTGCTGTCCGATTGCTTTTTTAGCAAAGGTCTTTCATGTTCCATGCCAATTGGTGGGACTGCTGTCGCCAAAGGCAACAATTACTTTTTAATGAGAAACGATAAGCTTCAGAAGTTCAGCCAGTGGTACCTCAGACTCCGTTGCCAATTATAAATGGTGCTTTTAGTGGCTGCGGTTTGTCCATTTTATTAAGTTATCAGATTTCTTTTAGAGGTGCAGATTTTTGTTATTTTACCGACACTTTAAGGCTCGAAGAGCGAAAGCAAAAACGTACCCATCGTGAAAGTGACAATTGCAATCAATCAGAACACTGATGCCGGCGCCGCTTCCTGTTTAGATATTGGAACGAGATATTTATCATACGTTCATAAATCATGCCGTCTGAAATGCGAATCCGAGAAGAACTGTATTAATCATCGACCAGATATCTCCCCCGTCATTGTTTGGCAATAGTTTATGAGCGTTATCGAACGGAGAACAAAACAACATCACCACCCCCATACCGAATCGTCGTTCATACGCAAAACGCCAAATAAAGCCTACATTGCTAGGTTGCCAATTAAAGCAGACTTTTGCGAGCGCTCGCCTATAATTAAGACCTTAAACTTACGAGCGTTTTTTTTTCTTTTGCTGGCGGAGCTTTAAACGGTCGAACGTTATTGCCGACGGTTTATGGTTGAGATGCGAACGGCACAAGGGCGCAAAGGCACGACCCGGTTCCGGTTATGGTGGCATAAAATCAATTTTATCCTAATTTTTACGACCCCATCAAACTGGGCCTGGACGATGTTGTGAACTGGAGAGGGCAAAGGGGTGCAAACATTTATCGAAAAGAAGCAGTAAGTTAACTGCGGGAATGTTTATCCTTAGGCGTTAGTTACTGTTTGTAATAGGGGCAAGCATAAAAAGAATGTGCTTCTGTGCAAAGAAATTACTTCCCACTTCACGGTTATTTCACAATTTTCAATTTTGAACTCAACGAATGAGGGCGTACTAAGACATCTCAGAGGATTCACTCTATCCATTACAACCAGATGGCTTGGATAAGGTTATGAAAATGTAGTGACCTTTACGTTAGTATGTGTTCAGATGCAATTTTAATCTACAAGATAGTAAAATGTTATTTTTCGTAATTGCTTCTACGTTACAATGAGTAAATAATTTAAGTGCACATTATCAACACAAATGGTAAACCATATAGTGTTATGTTTTTGAACATTTTTTTTTACAGTGATTGGCATCATAATTACGTATATAACTCATCAAAGAATCCAATTCTCTAGAGAGACTCTAGAAAACATTTGCTCATCAGATCAGATTTATTCTAGAAAAAGTTAATTTGCTTAAAGACACACTTTTGTTTTAAAAGAAAGAAACTTTAACAATCTTTATTCCCTGCAAGACTTACGTATTAAGCTGGCAAAAGGTCAGCAAAACGTCAATGACAACCAGATATTGACGGCATTGAGTAATTTATTGTGTTTTCCTCTCGTCTTCTGCTCGAGCAATTTTTAATTGTTTTCCCCTCCACGCAAAGAGCCTCCGCTGCCATAAGCATCAGCCGAAATGCTTTATTTGCCCGTGTTCGTGAAAACACTAGCGCTTCTGGGTTTGGGGCGTTTTATTGGTGCTATAAATTTTATCCCTCGATCCGAAGATGCGACGCTGTGTCCGTGCCGGCTAGATTACTAGACGAGAGGGGAATTAAATCCCGCCCAGGACGGGCTTACTTCCGGTCACCTCGGGAACGGTGGCGCACGGATGTGAGAGAGTAATTAATATTCTCATTTTAGCCCGGTGAGGCTGATTTTATTGGAGATAGCAGCATCCCAACTTGCCGACATCGCGCTGCTTAGCCGCTAATCAATTAAACTCCTGTTAATACGCGGCTGGAAAAGCACTTGCTGTCGGCTGAAGCTTCTCCGAGTCACGTGGTTGCGGTTTGCTTTTGGTTTTTGCTTGGAAGGCACTTGCCACCGAAACATTTCAGCAACAATTCGAGTGGAATTGAAAGGAGTGATACATTTTTCGGTTAGACACTCGGTCTCACGCACTCACTCATGGCATTTGTTTCCCGGGCAACGGAAGCACTTCTTCCAGCCGCGTTTCGGTGTGAGCAAAACGCCTGCTTTCACCATGGAAACATGAGCCTTTTTGATTAATTACACGGAGTGGGAAGATTCTTGAAAAGGTTTTGTTTTTGAACATCCGTTCCCGTCACAAGGAAAAATATTTCCGTGAGCCTGAGCAGAGGCTTTTCACGATGACGGAAAGTTGCGAAGAAAGAAAACCGGGGAAGGGTCGATGAAAAAAAAAATCCTAATTAATTTTCCCACCTCCTTACGAAAAATATTGAAAGCAGCACACAGATTCGAGTGCCTGCTATGCCCCCTGTTTTTAAACATTAATCCCTTCCCGCTGGGAATGTGCTGAAAAAGTGAAAACAAAAACAAAGGAAAAAAACAACATCCGGAAAGATCCGCATTTACCGTTTCTAAGCGCGATGCGCGATTTCCGGACAAACGGAAAATTTTCGCCACTGGAGTCAGCCAAAATGGCACGATTCTTATCACAAGCAATTAAATTAAGCGTACCGAAGTTAAATTGAATTGAATCAGGCAGGCCTGACCGGTGCTGCTGGAGCATCCGATCTGATCTTGAACTTGCCCGCCACAGAGTTTTCCTTTTGACCACTTGCGTGCCTACGGAGGGGCTGAAGTAGGTTATCAGGTGTTCGGGATCGCAAAAAAGGTTTCGAAACGCCAGCCGCCGCGGGAGCATACTATTTAAATCGAGATTTTCAAGCACGAAAAACGGTTGAATGCAAAACAAAGAAGGAAACGATGCTGAAATGGATGGCGATTTTACTTCGCTAAATTAAAAGTGAAGACACTTTTCCGTGCCGTCTTGCGTGCTAGGTTTCAGAAACACTTAAGAAATAAGGTTGAGATGTGATTTGAAACCCTCGCAAAGACACGACCGTTGAACATTGTCCATCTGCGCCACTGGAGGAGGGGGTTTGCGAGATGTGCGGACGCTTAATTTCATCTAGCTAAATCAAATTTATCACCCCCAAATCCTACAGATACAATGACAGAGTGGTATAGAAAGAGATAAGAAAAAGAAAGTAGATAGAGAAGGCGAGAGAAAGATAGAGAGTCCTCTTCAAAGCGACGGGATATTAATCTATTGGTTTCATCGATTCAGCGCTCTAAACTCTAAACACGATTGTCTTATCCACTTAAAAGGTGTCAACTGGAACGAAGAGCGATACTCCTCCCGGACTTTTCAGCACCGTTACAGTGACGATTTTGCCACTTTTACGTCCATAAGTCCTACAGCTTCAAGGTATCTATCCCGGTTAAACTTCCTTTGATCTCCCTAATCCATTCCTGTGCCGAAGAAGGACACCCTAACGCGATGACACGTTTTTAGCATCACTCCATCAGCACACACCGCACTGGTGCTGAAACAAACTGACACCTCTTAAGTAGCTCCTGGATGCCCGATCCCAAGACAAACGCCATGTGGTGCCCCGGTCGAGAGAACGTGCCTCTGGAGCTAATGGACATCGATTGGGAGGGGGAGTGGCGAGTGTGCCGTATCGTGTGAATGAGTGTCTTTCAAATCGGCCCCAAGGAACGGGGCGGGTGTTAATGGGGAGATGTCCGAGGTGCCATGTGCGTGCGTGTGTTTGTAATATTGGATGATAACGATGGTGATGTGGATGATGAATATGATGTCATCACGAGCCACACATCTAGGTTAAGGAGATTAACGATGGAACGCACAAACGCGGGGCTTTTGATGTCACCCTCCTGCTGAGATCGTTTATATCATTAGCACTTCACCGCGGAGAGCATGTGACACATTACCGACACGAGGGAGTTACTGTTATTGCGATTCGGACCTAAAAAGTATCTCACTTATTCTATTAACATCAAATCGGTTTTTACTTCACGGTTGTCTCAAAGTGTTTCAGTATCATTACAGAAGCATCTTCGTCTCCATCAGCCGTCTCCATAAGTCAGTTGCGATGTATCCTGCATACTCATCAACAAAAATCCATTCCGAAAAAACACACGTCACACAAACCCACACATACACGAACACACACACACACACAATAGCGCTCCAGAGTGTCAGTAATTTTAGCTTCTACCGATGCCGCTCGTCCATCTTTGGCTTAAGTATCGTTTCTGGGTGGAATTCATTCCATCGTTCGCTATTGTGCCACCGTCACCGTTGTGCATTGTCACGAACGTCAATATAAATATCGGGACACGTATCGGGCACGTGGTGATACAAATGAAGGAGCAAAAAAAAACACACTACCACTCCATGCGAGGCCCCAGTTTCGTAACATCTGCAGAGACTTGCTCGCATACATACACTCAAGCAAGTATACAAAAAGGAAAGCAAGTAAAAATACAGCCATTGTGACGGTTGAGCATCCTTCGTGTGTGTGTGTATGTGCGTGTAAATGTGTGGAGAAAAGATACATTAATATTCCCAGACAAGTGCGCTTATTGTAATGTGAGATCTTACATGTGATTACGTTCTGCACGGGTTTTGGCCCCGGCAAGGTGACGCAAGGTACAAGGACACGAACTCACACACATAGACACACAAACACACAGCTTCTTTCTAGTTCGGGACCATTGTCATCGGCATGGGAAGCCAGCCATTTTCCCATCGCACTCGCCTGCCTGGCGGTTCCCTCCGTACACAGACGTGCGATACGTCTTCAGGTCGGAGTGACATACCGCACGAGGCAAACGAAATTTTATCCCATCTCGGCTTTCCTATTTTATATTGCCTCCCATGATGCAGGCGGCACAAAACCGGCACCAACTCGGTATGCCTGTTTTTTTTTTGGCTTCCTCATGCACTATCTTCCTCCGAAGGAAACAGGAAAAATCCATTTTTCATCTATTCTTCTCCAATCCCGGGCTCGGCCCGGGGACACCAATCGATCGGATACCCCGAATTCGGCGCCCCATGTACCTGCCCCATGTGCGCGTGGCGTCAGGGCATGCAAACTGCGCCAGATTGTGATGAGGTAACAACGTATGGGTGATGAAATTACATCCGCCCCGCTCCACACGTGCGCTTCACGGGTGGTTGCCAGCGTAGCGCATTCCATCCACCAGCACAATCGTGATCCTCTGGGTGCGGCCACGAACGAGGGAAAAGGTTTTGTCATTTTGAAGAAGATTTGTTTTCTTTGGCTCCATCCGGTAGTTCAGGTGGCATCGGAGAGTGGGCGAGCGAAAACTTTCGCCAGCATGAGAAGCCGATCGGATGAATGGGGATGATGAGTTAGTGTCTCGACGTGGACCAACCAAACAAGCAGCCATCAGCACTGTTGGTATGCACATCATTATGAACAAGCAGTAACAACATGGGCACCGAGCCTGGCATTCGTAGTGACGGAGCAGAATGATGTAAGTAGGAGTTTTTCGAATGAAGCTAATTAGTGTTGCCACATGGTTGCTGCCATCCCAGTCTCGCATTCTCGTTAGTGGGAAGGATAATTACTAACGTGGCAATACGTGGCTGGCGAATGGAAGTGTTAATATGTTTTCCATCAAGAAATGCTACAATAGCGGCAGAATAATTACTTTCATTTTTCTTCTTGGAGCAGAAAGATTCCTAATGAAAAATATCATTGCATTTCCTGAGAGGATGATATGATGTCAAGTCGTCAAGAACGGTTTTTGTATACAGTGATAAACATCAATAGGAAGAAAGAAAAACATCAATTTTACAATCTTTGATGTGTATTTTGCAATCATTTGGTATGAAAAATTCAAGACAATGTTTTATTATATTTTAGATTCACTAATTTTGAACGCACACATCGATTAAAAACTATTTATCGATGAAACTATGATTTAGTTT
>JXXA01018975.1:0-15404 GCA_000956255.1 Anopheles punctulatus
AACGACCGAAGTCATGCCTGCCGTTTTACCGGCTTTCTAGACTAATTTTTACCACCATAGCTGGTTAGTCACTCCTCGCTAGGGGGAGACGATCCGAATGGGATCATGGTACCGGTCCTGCCGTGTGAAGACCGGCGCCGCTACCACTACACCACCGGGCCGCCCCTGGAACATAGAAGTATTGAATTGAACATACAAGTATTGAATACAGTGTTTCTAGCACACGATGCAAATTCTGGGACCCAAATCGATTGATTGAGACACTATTTCCACATTCAGTTTCAGCTCTCCTTATTGGTAGATAAAGTTGTTATCTATCTTGTTATTGGTAGATAAAGTGCACCAGGGAATTGTTTTTAATTTAAAAATGTCAAATGACAATTTGTGCAAATTCCTCTTCGAGTCCTTTTTGTAACGTTCCTCTTTGAAAGTTCCTTTGAAGTTCCTCTTTGAAACAAGAACGAGAACGAAGGGAGTTGTATGTATATTTTAAGAAGTGTAGGTCCTCAACGTTTAGGCATACTAAATACGTATAGGTAAATAGGTATACTATACTATACTAGGTATATGTATACTAAATACCTCCAATGTTTCTCACACTCGTATTATTTTTTGGATGAGGTCACCATAGAATTGTATTGTGTATACGCGTTGACCTGGTTATCAGGGTAGGAACATATGATTTCTAATCTTGTGATGAAGATGAAATGAATATGAAAATATAGAAACAAATGGAAAATGGATCATCTTGAAAAGATTCAGATCTGAAAGAGATTCGTTGACAGTCCTCAGAAACCTCATCAAGCTTAAATATAAGACAGGAAATTCACAACGATGCAATTAAATATCTGCGAGAAGTCAAAGGATATATGTTAACCACGCATATGTTTCAACTTCAAAACGAATGGGATGCACGAAACACGTTTATTTGTCCCCAAATTATACCCCAACACCGGAACACCGGGACGAATCAACATATACTTGTAGTATATCTTAAGGCATTAGAATCATTAAAGAAAAGTTTGCCTCTGCTATCTATAATGTTCGTAATATACCCATTTTTCTAATATATTTGTAGTCCTCTAAAAAAAATCTGTCAAAAATATTAGATCAGAACAAATTAGATTAAAAAAAAAGATTTTAGTTTTCAAGACGTTTACCTACAAACTGATTCACGAACATATGAACTTAAAAACTGGCGTAATGACATATTGTATGCATATTTTTAGATTTATCGAATAATACATATGGCCCGAATAGTATAACGAAGTTTGAAATTTTCTTGAAATCTTGAATTTCGATATAAATTCATATTTTTAAAAGTGTCGTATTATAATCATCATTTCATTATTCATGTATCGTTCAGTACGAGACGACAGCAAGCATAACTTCTGCTAGCGTTGAACAACAAAACTATTAGTCCATAGAATTAAATAACATAGAAACACGGAGGATTATACGCATACTGTACAAATTATATAAATATTTGCGATGTAATTAATGATAAGCAGCCGTAAATACAATCTACGTGATTTTTAATATTAAAGTAAAATGTTGTATACATTAGCCCTCGATAGAACTACGCTAGAAGATGTGTGATAGATGTTTTTAGGAAATGTTGCTGCCAAAATCAAATTCAAACACGTTGATTGTCATACAATAAGCTAGTAAAAGCGACCGAATGGGATGAATGATTTCTACAACCATGTTTTCAAATTGTTAATACTGTTCTATTAGGTTTTTTTAGTTTTCAGGTAGCGTTCCTTGGTGATGCACTACCAAGTGTTTAACATGATTGAAAACATGGCTGGAACCGACGTTAAAAACGCGTGATAATTTTCATGGTTGGGCAAGCATCGCTAAAACTAGCAACATTTTAAAGAACTACTTCTAGTTTATGCACATACTTGTCACAGGCAACTTGTCAAGACACGAAGTGGAACGTTTTCTTCAACGGTAGATAAGAATGGTTTTTTATTTGGAATTTTTGGTTCAATGTTTGGAATAATTTTTATATCAACTTTTATGTTCATGGCAATCCTGTGACAGTTGTCGTGAGCCAGTTGTTGTAAGACATGATTATTTCATGTAAAGTCTTCATCTAAAACATCTTTTGTAACAACAAACGTAAATTTTCACCAATAAGGATAATAACTATATAACAGTACGCATTAGATGTTAAACAATACATCTCAGCGTCTGATGTTCCAAAACCAGGACATTTGGATTTTAGACTGTAAATTATCAAAAGACATTTGTTATTACGTCTTACATAGAGCATTTGAAGGTACAACACTTGAAGAAACTTCTTTAAAGGCTGCAAAAAGGAATCGGATCAATCAATAACTGAGGATTTTAATATCCACTAGAAACTAGATTAATTCGTATGACACTGTTGCGTTGCAAAAAAAAGCCTATTTTTGTATTACGTGTTATTACAACCAAATTGATGATGAACAACATTTAGAAAATTGGCCAAAAGAAAAAGTATCAAATTGGTTGTATTGACCGATTCGTACGCTATACTAAACAACAAGAGGCAACTGTTGCCATTGGTAACAGGAACGAGAAAATCTAAATCGTCCATACTGTTAAGTCAATAACAGTGACGACGAAAACGTGTAAGCGGGAGCTCATAAGTGCATTTGTTTGAATAATTTTAATTTAATTTTAACTAAGTTGTGTATCAATATGTCAACACCGAAACCAATTTTGAATGCGGAAAACCTCGCGCTCACT
The DNA here is from genome assembly GCA_000956255.1 of Anopheles punctulatus. Lineage (NCBI taxonomy): Eukaryota > Metazoa > Arthropoda > Insecta > Diptera > Culicidae > Anopheles > Anopheles punctulatus. The sequence continues at coordinate 2,740 of JXXA01018975.1, forward strand.
AATAAGCGAATAGGTGAGCTTAAGAAGAAGGTAATGCTGGCTGAGGGCCAAAAGAAAGCGTATACAGAAGAATGGAACGACAAGAAAAAGGCCCAGAACGATAGGATGGCCGAACTTAGGAAGGAAGTGCGAGAGCTTACTAACAAGCTCTCCTACCTGCACAACCCAACAAGCGCCAAAGCTCAGAAGAATGTTCAGGAGATAAAGCGTCGCGTTCCGTTGCCGCCTGGTGCTAAATCTGTGGCGGATGCTTTGCGCATTGTTGACCTGAAGGTAATCGATCTGAATAAGCAGACGGACGTGACCGAGGATCGGATACGGAAGCGTGAGCGCCATTTTAAGCAGCTAGTCGAACAATATCAGGCATTGGTCGGTTATCGTGATGCCAAATGTGACGGTTCCAATCCGCCCGAGACTATCGAGGAAGACGCTAACCGAAAGCTTATTACTCGGTTGGAAAATGAAATTCACCGCACCACGGTGCAGTGGATGGAGGCTGAGCACATACGCAAGAAATACCGAGGTATAAAGTCTTCACTAATGCGTGACGCAGAGAAATTTGAGAGCTCTTTGCTGGAGCTAGAGCAAGCAATTACAGAGCAGCAGGCGGAGGTCAACAAACTAGAGGAAGTACACAAGGAGGCAGTGCAAATGCGTGACAGTACCAAGACGATTCTACAGCGTCAGGAGCAGACGACACACTACTCAAATAAGGCGCGCGAAAAACAAGCACAAGACTTTCGGCGTCAGGTGGAGGAACGTAAGCTCGAGCTCGAGCGACTTGAGCGGAAAATCTTCTCCTCGGGCAAGACACTCATCCACCAGGAAAGCATATTGTCTGGGTCGGGCGAGCATGGGCGGGGTGGTGATGGTGGGGATGACGCTAGTAGCCTTCACGATAAGGATGGAGCGTCCGAGATGGAGCAGAAATTCAAAAAACTAATGCAAGCGACTGGCGTGAGTGCGGCCGGCGAGGTGGTCGATAGATTTTTAGCACAACGGGAAGCTTCGGCACGTCTCACTTATTTACGCACGGTGACTGAAAATGAGAAGAAACAGCTCGAAGCTCAGCGCGAGCTGATGAAGGCGCAGCTGGACGCATTCAAGTTTGCCGATGTTAAAGATAGTGATGTGTAAGTTTGTAAAGTTATCTATTTTCTTTATAGAAATCGCTTTAATGATTACTATTTAATTAGTCTGGACGTAATGCTTGTCGGCTACAGTAAAGCTACTAATGTATTCGTTTTGTTTGCATCTTCAGTTCCATGTCTAATGCATCTTTTAACTATGATCGTGAGAAATTTTATTCTTACGATGATTATTAAACACATTTCCTTTTTCATTTAATGTCATCACAGCAACCAAGAAGAACTAGAAAAAATTAAGAACTCGATCGAGGAGCAGAAGCAGAGACGTGAAGAGTGCGACAAGGCAATCGAATACACTCGCAACGTGTTCGATACTATTAAGGATGCATTGATTGAGCTGCTGCTGAAGCTGCGCGAGATAGAGGAAAGCCTTGACACAGCATCCCCATATGGCCGCCGAACACCATTGAAACCAGCCGAACTTAAAGATATCACCTCCGGTAAGCTCGCCGTGGAGGAGCTTGGGAATCTGCTAGAGGAGCGTATCAAGCTGGGACTTATCGCTAGCGGTCAAATGGCAGTCGATGTAGATAGTGGACTGTCTGAGGATGAAGGTGAGACAGGAGTGGCATTGACAGGTGTCTCATCAACTACTCCACCAATATCGTCCACTGGGGGATCGTGCGTGCAGCAACTGTCACCAGGACCAGGTGGATCTGCTTCGGCTGCCGGCAGTAGTGTCTTGTCCACGTCTTCTCCAGCGGAAGACCGCGAGAAACCACCGGCTTATCCTCCTGTCTACATGAATCTTATAGCCGGTCGCACGACCACACAGATATCCTCTACATCGCCGGGTCAGGGCACAACCGTAGTGCTATCCGATGACGAGGGCGATGTGCCTTCGAGAAGCTACCTTAAGCGTCAAGCAAACATGATCATCGAGGCAAAATCGCGACGCAAAGGCTTTCGGATGCCGGTACCTAAAAGACGTTAAATATTGGATTATACAAGTGAACATAAAACAACGTTATGCCATTGAACATAAACAATGTTAAGAAACGAGTAAAACATATATAAGAAACATCTGATACGCTGCTGAAAAGCTAAGTGTCAGTCAGGACTAAAAGGTGTTTTATTTTTTGTTGTTAATTTATAACTTTGTTACCGCTACATAAAGGCAAACACCGATTCAATGGATAAGTATGTTAAAAATATAAGACCATTCCCTTGGACAGGATGTACAATAAAAACAATACCGTACCATTACGTTAAGGACAGGTCTCTGTTCTATCTAGCTGGAAATAACATAAGGCGATGTGGGGTCAAATCCAGGGTAAAACGATAACCATTCGTGCATAATGGTATCATTATGAATACACATCATTCATTGATATTTATCTTAACATTCAAGCGGTGTATGAAGCGGAAACATGATTTTGATTTGATTTTTAATTTGTTTGATTTGTAAAGTAATAGTGCAAAGTTGTAAAATAAATAAATAAAATAAAATCTAACCTAATGAGCTAGACTAAACATATTCGACTTCAACTAAAATATACTGGGGAGACAGGTTTTTCAACAAACTTATTTATCATACATTCTGAGTAGGACATGTATTAAATTCAAAGAAAAACCTTTTACAGCCTAGTTACTTAACATACCTGGTCAGACGTTTAAGAACGTTCTTGAATTTTTATTTACGAGATTTACAAAGACATATTTGTATTATATACCAGGCTTAAGCAATTTGTATTATATACCAACTAAAGCTATTTGTATTATGTACCAGGGTACAAACAAACATTTATGTTTGAACTTAAAAAATAATCATCAAAATGCGATTTGTATAAAAAAGATAACATTGCAAACTTACACATTATCATTATCTAAATCATCGGCAAATTTAAATTCTTCATAAAAAATTGTCTCAACGTGATAACTGAAAATGCAATTAAATAATAATAAGAAAAAATAAGAAAAAATACACACATAAACTCCGATATTTCAGTAGATTTCATTTTTTTTTTAATTTCTTTTTATATTAAAAAGCTTCATCGCGCTGACCCCTACTTATTTGAACGGCATGGCATACTAACTCATCTATTCTGTTCTTCAATTCACACTGTTTTAACTAGAGTTTGAGGCATTAACGCGAGTAATTATTCTCATCATTTTAGTTGGGTTTGTATATGTAATACATTTATGGAACTTTGCGACACAATCTGTTTTGGTTCAGCTGATTTCACTAGGAAAGATTCGATTGTTTTACAGGGTCACCGGTTGTGATTCGATTAAGTATGTTGTGGCAAATCAAGGCATATACAGACGATGAGCAATGAACCTTACGATGACACGATGACGATGAACACTGCATTTCAGTACAATACATTTACACCTTTTGCATAATGTTCTAAATTTTCTGCTTAATTCACCAATGTGCTCTTTTACGCTTTGTACACCTACTCCTACTCCTCTTATCTTTAATATTGACAGTCCATTTTGAAATTTCATTTAAAGCTAATGTTAGTTTATAGCTTTTCTCTTACGCAAAACATTAAATTTCATTGACTAATCCCTGTGTAAGAACATTTTGACTCAACAATGACCGACTGTTTATGGACCACTCGTTACACTCTTCCAATATCTCTACCACCGACATTTCGCACTTTCATCTTGCGAGATGTGCAGATTAAGTTAATTTATACATTTTGATTACACACAGAACTAGCGAAAAAGAGGAAAAGAGATTGCTAGAAACAAATAGCCTAAAAATTCAGTCATCACTGAGCCTTCTGTGCGGGGTACCACTTATATGCACGCTGAAACAGCTTAGCATATTCCACTAGGATATTTGTTACTCTGCAACGTCGAGCGTTTCTGCCAAACTTTCATATCGTCGACATTGTCTTCCATTCTCTTATCACATCATATTGGCAGCTTGTTTGTGGGAGGTAAAAGGAATATCTATATCCGAATTTGGTAGGATATAGAGGCTCCCAGTGGGTTCAGTCCTTATGTTTAACAATTCGCGCCAAATACCTCACTCTTTGTTTCCTCTTTTCATTTACCCAGTGGAAATAACATTTTAAAACGTTTTTACTATTGTTTCCTTATGGCAGAGATGTAAAAACCTTCATTTTAGAACGATGGGAAGTGTTATTCAAATAGTCGTTGATTCACAAATATTAAAAAAAACCAAACAACAAGCAACCCTGTTGTTCGGTATCCTAGGGAAAACAAACGTATTAATTATTAACTACATCGTGAGATTGCAGTGTTCTAATAAAGAATGAACAAGAAAAAAACAGTATCATTAAGGAGAACATGCTTGATGATATGTTTGATACAAGTTAGATAAAAAAAGAGAACAAGCTTAGTAATCGTCGAGCAATTCCACGTAGTTTCATGCATTTGATGTATTAAATTAATGATTAAAATCAAGTCTGCAATCAAGACCTACCAAAATATTTTTGTACTTTTTGGTTCGGAACTGTAAAATAAAATATATTTTATTATCAACCGCGCATTGTTAGTAAATGTCTTCCCTGGTAGGAAAAACGTAAATGGAAAAGTTATGAGGTATTTAAAGCGCTAACTGAGGCAGTATAAATAAGGCCAACTTGCTTTTGCACATCCCTCCAGCACGAGTTGACATGAACATGGGCATGACATGGTCACGAACCATACTTTAGGATTCTCGGTTCATTTAATTATTGCGCCTGATCTCAGGCCCCGCTTGATTATGCTAGCCAACAAGCTTGCTTTGTAGCCATGGTTTTCGAATTCGACAGTATCAGGGGAGTAGAATCAGCAAAAAATTTGCTCTGCCTGATAATAGAACGTTACTCTATGGACAATTGTAATATATTATTATAGCGTTGTGTAACAACTGATCATAAATAATTGTTTTAAATTAATTCTAATTAATAGTAAACACTTAGAATTATAAAAACACAAAAATATGATGAAGTTGGTTGGTTGCTTTTCTAATCACGAAACAAAAGGAACGTAATACTAACACGTTTCCTTATCGCCGTTGTTTCTACGGGGACTAGGTATGTTTACTTTAAACCGTTTTCAATGTATTTGTTTCAATGTACTAAGTCAACAATGAGATCGATAATTATTTGAGTCGATATTGATCAATCGATAATGATAATGAAAGTAGTTATGAAAAAATTATGGAGAAATAAACAATTTATAGTTCAAATCATACTAGTTTGAACACGATTCGAACCGTATGAATATGATTTGAGGCTTTGAATACGAATCAACCCTTTTGAATATGTATTTTTTGACTATGTACGAGGGTTGATCCAGAAGTAAGGTTCCCAACGAGCTCTACCCGCTCTGGAAAGTACGAGACGAAATCTTTCAACAGTGTCTTTTCTCCCTCTCGTATTCCGCCCCCCCCCTCCGCTTCGCTGCACCATTTAATCTTGGTTCAGCAGTCGTGCGAGGTGAATGATTCTATCGTTGATCCCGCCAAATGTGAAATTCGTTCCGTAATTCGCTTTTTGCACGCGAATACACCGATCGATATTCATCGTCAGTTGACAGAGGTACATGGCGACAAGTGCATGTCCGTTCAACACGTCCAACAGTGGTGCAGGGATTTTAATTCCAGTCGGAAGGACGATGGACGATGTCCACGAAGAGGAACAGAGGAACCTCACGTCTCCCGTCAAACTCAGGGACTTTTGACACAATTTGGGTAGCCTATCATGCCTCACCCACCTTACAGTCCTTACACACAGGTGGTCAACGTTTCCGGAGCGTCGGTGTCGTGAAAGAAGAGGTGAAACGCTTCTTCAACGGATTAGCGGCAGAATTCTTCGACATTGAGATACAAAAATTGGAGCACTGTCTACAAACATGCGTAGAAAAAATGGCGATTATATAGAGAAATAGAGCAAAGGATCCTCTTTCCAACGATGTAAATTTCTACGAGAATAAACAATGTTGTCTAGTTGTAAAATTGAAGGTAATCTTATTTCTGGATACACCCTCGTTCAATTAATGAAATCATCGAGCATGAAAAACAGACAAAATGTAAATATTCAGTCATATTCATCCTTACTCATTCTGCTGTTCGCGCTCCTTGCTTACGAGCAGATGTTCAGTTTTACCGCACAAATTAGTTCGTTTGCCAATAATTTTTAATTGGCCTCGGGATACACCAATTTCGAGCAGCTCATAATTATCCTTCTCCACCGGTTGTTCCAAATCGATGGGGCTCAAGGAACTCAAGCTTCTGTGCTGTTCATCACATGCCCCCGATTGGTTACCGTTGCTAATCTCCGTTGCTTGAAAAGGTCGACAGGTTCTCAAACAACGATCTTCGTCCATCCCCCCGTTCTTATCTAATGCTCCTTTACGAGGCTGGCTACCACGGCGTTTTTCCTCCTTATCAATAGGCGTTGCCAACGTAGCAGGCGGCAGGCATTTCATTTTATTTGCTCCGCGGAAAAGCAATCGGGCTGCGGTTTGATCACGGTTAGTAGGTTCTTTAGCTTTTACCGCCAATACTGGAGCTACTGACGGCGGTTGACTTTTCAGTTTACTTGATCCGCGCAATCGATCTGCCATTCTTTCGCCGTTAGTGGGTTCATCAGCTTTTGTGGACAACACCGGATCTTTGCTTGAACAAGCCAAACTGGTTTGTGAGTCTTTCCCGTTGTTCTGATTATTATGATGTTGCCCGTTAACTGACGACAACTCAAGTGTTCGTAACTTTGATTGGCCGGCCGCCATTTTAGCCAATGATGTAGCACTCGTCAGGCATGTATCCTGATGATGAAACGTAAAAGACACAGCATTTTTTTTAATTTAATTATTTTTTACTAAAACACTACAAATTTCAATGTATTAAATTAGTTTTTGCGGCTTATCCCAGGACAACCATATACATGGATCATTAAAAGCAATCGAATACACATTAATGTAGATACTATAGTTAAAATTCAATCAATTCGCAGAATTTTACTGTTGATCATTATCGGAACATTTACAGGTTAGTTTTACTTCGAATTATTCTATATTATTCGAGTAGCTCGGAGCATTACAAATTTTAGAAACCTATAGCACTGCTTCCAGACATGATAAAACAGATTGTTACACGTTAATAGATGATATGTATTATAAAACAAAATGCGAATAGAAACCATACACCAATACTAATCTAGTAAAATCTTCGCATACAAAGCATGCAGTAATGCCCTGCAATAGTAGCCGATGTTTTCAAGAAATAAACAAATTAATATAAACCTTGTTGTATTACAGCAAAGTTTGCACAATCACGTTTTATATTACATGGCATATAATTAAACTTTTAGACAGAAAATTGAAAAAAAAAACTGTTGCGTGTACACATGCATAATGAATTATTAAAAAAATATTCATTTTAAGTGTTTTGTAGTGTGCCAAATTACTTGTCTGATTCACATATTCAATATATTTTGTACTAGACAAAGTATATTTATTACATCCAAATCATCTGCGATGGTATATATTCCTACTGAATGTTTCAAAACTATCCGTTAATTAATCTTATCAAAATTTTTACAAAACAATTGCGTTAACATGGACAACATAAAATTTTTAATATTTTTTGGAATAAAAAGGTTTTTGTTTGGCAGCTACCACAAAGCATCTCATGAGTCGCAGGCGGCGTTACTCGTTATAATACAGAACATAAGATATTTCAAATATACTTCTTCGACGGAACGACTTATGCAGTTAATGATCATGTCATAGCGACATGCTAGAACGACATTCCCTTTAGGTACTATTATTTACCTTAGAATAATTTTAAAAATTATGAAACTTTTTACAGTCAAGTTACAGTGTTTATCTGAAGCATCGCGTATAGAAAAATAATAAGTGGCAATTTTCACCAAATTTAGTAGAGACCATGTAGCATATTTTATGCATTGTTGTTCTAGTCTGTTTTCCATTTTTCGTTTCTGAAATTAATGAGATGGGGAATGAATTTCACATTATATCTTCAACCTATGGTTAAACGGCTTTACTACGTCAACACCATCAAGAATTAAGTGACTATTAATTTTAGGTCAATATTGTGCGATCATCTCCAGCATAGTGCACTCTCAAAATGTCGTTTTGAAGGAGAATAATGTCATGTATTTGCACCCGGTTGTATTTGAATTTATAATATCTAGAGGATTTTCTTTTATCAAACTTTAGTCATAGCTTAGGTTGTAAAATATAGTCTCGTGAGTCATGTAACGATATGCATAAGGAAGTAGTTCAAGAATGGTAGAAACATTTCATTGTTAAAAACATTGCTTATAAAAGGAATCAACAAACTGCTTATATGACAAATGAAAATAAAGTTTTATGTAAATTATTTCTTACCGGAGACAGCATATTCTTCTTTTGATGTTTCGCATTTGGCAGATTGCAATTTACTGAGGATGGGCTGCGTCCTCGTTTTACAGCACCCTTCCGGGGTCGATGCTTCCTGGCAGTGCGCAGCACCTTCGATGGCTGCTGCTCCTGGCCATAAAAAGGGTTATTCGTTCCCGCAAAGTCGTTCGACAACGGGATCAAACAACCAAGCGAACTATTTGTGCTCACGGAAGCGTCATCAGAGGATCCGTCGGTTGAATTCTCAATTTGCATATTACACCCGTTTCCGAGAGGAGTAATAACTGTATTCTGCTGTTGGTACCGACCACGGCGTTTGCGCTTATTTAAGCCGCCTGTAGTTTCATTAGTTGATTTAGTTTGCAGACATTGATTGGATGGTTGGTTGTCGGCTTTGGCAGTCTTCTTTAGCGGTCGACAACACCGTTTCGGAGACTTCTTTTGGATTTTGGTGTTCGAGGGTTTTTGTTTGTTTTTGTTTTGTTTGATCGTGGGTTTTGATGATGTACTTTTTGGTGTCACCGACGGATTTGCTGTAGCAGACGTTATTTTCGTTTGATTGAAATCATACGCTGTTGATACCGAAATTAAACCATACTTCGCACCTTTCATGTTTTCACGGGTTGATGAATCGCTAACAAAATTACGCTGAAGGTTTCTGAAAAGAAGAAAATAATGGTGGATTTATGATCTTGCACTGATTTTATTCGCTTCGTTTCCACATAGGGAAAGAAGTGGCAACACTTACGAGCGTGGAATAATACGACACACTTTCTCTATGTTTTCCTGTTTACCCAGCAGCAGTGTTTCTGTTACGATGACTTCTTGTGGAACGGGCAAATCGGCTAGTTGAGGAGGAGGCGGCAAAGAAGAATGCAGCGTCCAGAATGAAGCAAATTGTGGCCCTTGCTTACCATTAACAAAGATATCTGGATGCGACTTTAAAGTTTGTGAAATTAAATCAAACCATGCGTCGCTGGACACCGTGGAAAACTAAGGAAAAAGAATAAAAAAACAGGAATGGGAAAAATAGTAATATTAAATTTTAATATATCGTTGAATCGAAATCCCAAGTGTGACAAAGGAAAGGTTGATGGGATTGTGATCGTATGTGTGAGTTTGTGTGTTGTGTGGGACAAAGAGAATTCATGCAGTTTCCAAACCTGCTCTGGTAGTTGCAGTGCGCGAAGATTGTCCAACATATACGGTATAATCGCTAGCCGGAGGCTAAATAGCCGATGCCCATGATGAATTATAAGATTATACAGAATAAGGTGCATAAGATAGGGTAGATCGACTTCGCGGCGGCGCACAAACTCATGTCCGTGGTTACAAATGGAGCAAATAAATACGTAATACGTATCTCCAAGGAAGATTGGATACTGCAGGCTGCGAATGCATTTTCCATGAAACCACTGAAGGCAGCGTATGCATTGGATCATCTCGTTCGCCCATTCACCAAGATTGCCGCAGTAGCAGTAATGGCCGGCCACGTTCACGGTGTGGTTCTTGTCCCACTGTAGTTTTAACAGGTCATAAGGCAATTGCTTAAATTCTGTGAGTGGGGTGAATTCCTCCGGTATTATCCCGACCGTTGGTGCATTATCCATCGATGAAAGGGGTGCTATATTGTTCGGTGTAGATGATGTTTCCGTTGTTGGTGGCATACATCTTCCACAGCTGGTATGAGTATCCGACATCCTTCCGTACGTTACCCACGATTCGCATAGTGGATGGAACGAATGGCCACAGGTTTGGCACACTATTATTGGTTCATTGGGTCTACACTCATTGCAGACGCTGCATATATTATTATCCGGCACCTCCTGTAACGGTGACAAACTGGACGATTGCGAGGATGCAGCATTGTTCCGTGCTGATTGTGCTTTCGATATCGGTGGCTTACATCTTCCGCAGCTGGTGTGAGTATCAACCATCTTTCCGTACGTTACCCATGACTCGCATAGTGGATGGAATGAATAGCCACAGGTTTTACATACTATTACGGGTTCGGTCGGTCTGTTTTCTTGGCAGATGCGACACTTTTGAAGAATTGTGCCATCTTTACCCATATTTTTACCGCACATAACCATTTCTCTCGCTGTTGGAATGAACGTATCGGAGATAGTTTCCTCTTTGATTGAAATGGTGGAGATGAGTCCCGCTTCCATTGAATCGAGCATATCCCAAACGGGATCTGTTTTTATTGAACCGTACATGTCTTCGGGTGGATCGCACATATCGCTGGTGACTTCCTCCTTGATTGAAGCAGACATGTCAGTCACAATGATTTCCTTCTCATTCTGGGAGTCTTGCTCGTCGTCGACTTTCACATCTGTACCATCGAGCATTTTTATGTTGGAGAGTGCGGTCCGCTGTGTCGTTTGGTCAGCATATTGCACAATAACTTCTCGCGAATCAAGTTGAACCACCGAACCAAGATAGTATTTGTTGTCGTTTTCATTGCGAACAAGAACATCTTCCGATAAACGAGGAGAGGCGAATGCTCTCGAGACAGTCTTGCGTTTCGCGTTAATTTCGTTCGTTATGTTACGTTTAGTTTCATTATTCGAACAGCTGCTTGTTTCCTGCGTTACATTTTCTGTCAACGAATGTTTTACGCTTCCGCTGTGTTGTGGTATCACGCTTTCCGCTGGCTGCAAATCTTCAGCAGCATTCTCACTGTCACACGCCTTAAACAGCTCATCCAACTTGTTTCGTATTTGAGTCGTCAGCACGCTACGCTTGGATGGCACTTCCTTGTAAATACGAATCTGCAATCTGTTTCCCGCCAAGATGGCTATAGATCTGTTACCAACACCACCCTCACGTGAACTAGGATGTTGTTCTGTTATTATCTGGTGGAAGTCTGCCGCCATTGCACCTAACATTTCGCCATTTTTATTTACGGGCGATCCAGCAGCTTTTTCGCAATCATTATTTGATGATTGCCCAGAGGCAGCCAGGGGTTCTTGCGTGTCGTTTATTAGTACAACTGAGCTATAATCGCACATCAACTTTACTGGAGACGGGACCATCATGGAAAATGACCGGAACGATTCTTACCGGCACTCTGGCAACCTCGACACGTACACGCAGGAATGCAGACCAACCGGCAATCCGACTAGGTCAAGCTTGTTGAAGTTCCACCAGAAGAAACACCACAATACTGTACACAATACAAAAAGGGGTCATAAGGAAAGCATTATAAGTTTTTCGACTGATTTTCAAGGTACACTTCTGTCACGATTATGCGGCATAGTTTTCGTCGCGCACACTCACCACTGTTTCCATATGTTCTTTAATTCAGCAGGCTCACTACGGAGTAATACACTTTCTAATACTCACGAGTATTTTCCCGTACAAAATCTCCGGCTTATCCCTATTTTCACAGCAAAATGGTTCTTTAACATATACCCGTTGTTCCAAAAGCAGCGTGCACCGAGGCGAAAGTGACATGACCGTCCAGTTCCGGTACCGTGAACAGAATACAACACCGAGCTTTCAGAATCATTTATTTTATCTTTTGTGCATACATTCGGTTCTTCTTCGGTTCTTGCATCTGTTGGGTTTAATCTATCCGATTGTAGGGGAGGAACATTCAGTACGTATGTCCCGAATGAGTGAAATGTGCAAAGAAACAAGAAGCATGTATAGCATTAAAAACTGCAAACAGATATCCTGTCCCATAGGCGGGAAAATACGGTATTGTTTCTATCTCGGGTGATGAGAACAAAAACATAACATTTTCAACAACTGACTTTGCTAGCATAAAGAGAGATTATGATAGGGAATGAAATAAAGAGAGAGAATAATTGTTGTTCATAACATTGCTAAAATTTCAAACTTATAAAAAAATACTTTTATACGTTTACGCTTTACGGCAAAGTTACAAATTTATCTCAAACTTTAAAATATTCTTGATGTTTGTACATAGAGTCTTGGTTAGCTATGCCCACGCAACAATTTCCCAGTTAATAAAGCTCTCCAAAAGGACGTGCCATGGAAATTGGTTGAAACATTGGTTTTTGTATACCCCGGTAACATTTTAACGAGCAACATCACCTAGAACATTTAGACGAAAGATTGCGTCAAAATCTCATACAAACGTTCGTCCCTCTATTCCACCCGATAGCAACACTTTGAGGGGCGAAGGAAAACGTCGCGTAGCATGCCTTTGCAACGTTT
>JXXA01019001.1:0-11002 GCA_000956255.1 Anopheles punctulatus
GAAGCAACACGTGCTGGCGAAATCTACGCGCCATAATTTGTTGCCTACACCTTTTACTGTATGCAAACTCAATAAGAAAAAATAATTTCATGTCAATTACCACTCAGGTTCACTCAGGATTTTATCCACTGCCAACATACGAACTGCGAACTTGAACTGTAATCAATTTACACTTTTTGTAAAGCTATTTATGAATATTATTCCATATTTCCTTATAACATTTCCTTATTAATTGTCCTTTATTTTCTAAGCCATTATTGCTTCACTCACTCTCTCTCTCTCTCTCTTTCTTTCTCTCTCTTTATCCCTCCGAATATTTTTTTTCTTTTCATTTAGCGTAACGACGTGTAACAACTATTTCATACAATCATAGCTGATTAGTCACTCCTCGATAGTTATTTCTATGGTGCCATAAAACTCTTTTTTGGTAATAATAAATATATAACAGTTTTAACGTAGCTTGTCAAAATCTGGAGCAATAGTTCTATATCTCTATATGTTATTTATCTTATTTATGGCTTGACGGTACTGCTTAATTGACTATTATTATTAAGAGGAAAATAATTTTTTCGGCAAAGCTCAACATAAACTTACCATCTTAGAGTTACACTTTCAAATGCAAAAAGTGCAAATGTTTTCTCACAACATTTACTTACAATTTTACTGTTTTCAAAGTTTCCGGGCAATATTGTTTTTTACCTCCGAAGATTCGTAAGTATTGAGTTTTCTAAAAGACGCTTTCATCACTTTATTTTCATTTTATTCTTTCACAGTTTCAGTCCATTTGAATTGTATAGTTTATTGTGTTCATTCCTCGAAACACAGTGTTTCCGCCTATTTAAAAAAAAAAAGAAACAAAACAAATGTACAACGCTCTCAGTTCCGTTCCGCACGAGTTCAACTCCCACCCGCTTGGCGTGCTCCTCGTCGCTGTTGTAGGTAATTTAACATCGTTAACTATCAATTGGCGTTCACTGACCAGCACAACACACACCAGCCATACGTCATGTGCCTTCCTCGGACATTGGCACTGAGACCTATCGCTGCACCGCGATAAGAAACCTTGTTTTCGTTACCGTGCAATTCTTAAAAATAAATATAACCAGAAACACGTTTTGCATCATCAAACTAACTAGAACAAATAATTGAGTCTGAGCAAAATCAACAAACACGAGGCTAAAACGATGCTCAACGAAACAGCGGACGAGCGAGCGCTTCCGGCTTTGGCATTTTGTTCCTTCAAAAATTCGTACAGTGGCTTGTAGTACTCGAGCAGTGCATCAGTTCTTAGTTCCGTTTCACCGGTCATGGCTTTCAGTGTCTGGGACCAATGCACCGACCGGCCGAGTGAAAGACCCGCACGAAGTAAGTCTCCGGCAGCGTGTGAACCGTCAATATCACACTTGTGCAGGGGTTTCAATGGATCCTTCGGATCGTACTGTTTGGCTGCCATACAGAGTGCCTTGTGTAGCTGCAAATCTAGGATATGCGCAATGAAGTACGATATGTATTGACTGTCGTACGGAATGTGATACTTTGCACCGGCATCGAAATCTTCCTCATCCCGTTCAACCGGTGCGGACACCTTCTGGTACTCTTCCCGCAGCTCCCACCAACGTTTGTTCCACTGAGCAGATTCCAGCTTCCCGGAGAACACCTCCCAACGCCACATATCAATCAGCAAACCGAACGGTAGGAATGCTACACGATCCAGTGCTTTCTGATAGAGTGCATTAATATTCTCCTCATACGTATCATTGTAACCCTGCAGCAATCCGATCTTTTCAAAGTGCTTCGGTGTGGCGACCGATAGTGAAATCGTGTCTCCAACTGCCTCATGGAACCCAGGATTCGCTCCACTGCGCAGCGTTACCGGTTGATCCTTGTAAAGAATATAGTAGTTGATGTGGCCCATCTCGTGATGAATCGTTACGAAGTCCTCCATATTCATGCGCGTACACATCTTTATGCGGAAATCCTGACGGTCACAGAAGTCCCAAGCAGATGCGTGACACGTTACCACACGCCCATCGGTAGGCTTCTCGATCATTGCACCGCGGGCAGTATCGTAGCTCATGCTATTATCGGGCAAACCGAGTCCCACGTAGAATTCGTTTGCAATCTCAAACAATCTACGTGTAGTGTAGTTTTTCGCCTTCAACGCTTCAGTTATGTCCAAGTCGACTGTGTTTGCAAACGGCTTGGTGCGCTCGTACAGATTCACCCACGACTGAGCCCACATGTTGCCGAGCAGATGCGCCGGAATGTTATCGTTGGTATCCTTCATTCGATCGCCATAGATCACCTTCAACTGGCGACGCACGTATTTATGCAGTTCCGTGTAGAACGGTTTCAACTCACTCCATAGTCGCTTCATTCCTTCCATAAAGTTATCCTGCTCGAAGGCAGCTCTCCACAAAGCGCCCATATCCTCGTAGCCTCCCAACTTTGCGGCCTTGTTCATGATCTCTACATAGTCGACATAGTCACGCTTCATTTTACGGCCCGTATTGCGGCGCCATTCATTCCAAACATATTCCAGCTCATCGTAATCGGCTGACTTCGCCATAATTTCGTAGAGCTCGGGATCCAACGACAGTTTACCAGCAGCACATTGCTGATCGGAGTAAGGACAGATCGTGGCGCTGCTATACGTATTTTGCATCCTACCGAGAGCAGTTTGAAGCTAAAACAAGAAAGAAATTTTTACTCAGTTACGGTATACGCAATCACCAATTGTGATCGTATTGTTCCTACGCTTTGACACCAACCTTACCAAGATCTGCCGACGGTAGTTTGTTGATGGAAATTTCGGTCAAAAATTGCAACTGCCGGCTTACCCGCGGGTTCGAGAAGTCTTGCGGATCAACATGGGCAAAGTATCTGTTGTAATTTTCCAGTACGAATTGGGTGTTTTCGGCCAAAATTTGCGTTAGCTGTTGCTGCAACAGTGGATTGCCCACATCGACCTGTGTGTCAAACTGTGCCTTTACTTGCTTGTTACACTTTAATGAATACTCCTCGCTGTACCGATCAACGATGCTTTCCATTTCTGCCTCTTTGAATCTTCGATTTTCCTGCTGCAAGAACTGGTACAACGGCTCGAAGTATTCTAGCAAAGCTTTGCCGCTAATTTCGCGCTCTCCGGTCAGCTTTTCCAGTGCATCCTGCCAATCCTCACTGTATCCAAGGGAAAGCCCTTCACGTAGTTTGTTTCCTGCTGCTCTGCTGTTGTAAAAATCGCACTTGTGTAGTGGTTGACCGGATGTCAGCGTTGGATCGTACTGTCCGGCTTCGATGCAGAGAGCACGATAGAACTGGAACTCCAGGATGTGCGCGAGGAAATATGCGATGTATTGTGAACTAGCCGGGATATGGTACTTCGCCCCCGGATCAAAATCAACTTCCGAGCGCTGTATCGGCGCATACACCTTCTGATACTTTTCGCGCAGCTTCCACCAGTGTGCGTTCCAGTCGCTCTCGTTAACGGCACCACTGAACACATCCCAGCGCCACATATCGATCAAATACCCAAAAGGCAGGAAAGCCACACGCTCCAGGGCCATCTCGAACAAAGCGTTCACATTGTCAGCCTGACTGTCTTCGTACTTGTCCAACAGACCCACCTTGCGCAGATGGTTCGGTGTGGCCACGGACAGGGCGATCGTATCGCCGATCGCTTCGTGGAAGGCAGGTGTAGCTCCAGTGCGGAAAAGATTCGGCTGATCTTTGTACAGTATGTAGTACATGATGTGACCCATCTCGTGATGTACTGTAATGAAATCTTCCATGTTGATGTTTGTGCACATCTTGATGCGGAAATCCTGTCCATCGCAGAAATCCCACGCCGATGCATGGCAGACTATCTTCTGCGGTGGTTTTTCGATCACTGCCTTTGGACCGTAGCTCATGGCACTGCTCGGTAAACCCAAACTCTGGTAGAACTCGTCCGACATCTCAAACATTTTTGTTGCATTATACCCCAGCTGTTTCATCGTGGCCGTTACATCCACCAAACTAGCGTTCGGGAATGGCTTCAACCGCTCGTACATATTTGCCCACGATTGGGCCCACATATTGCCAAGCAGATGCGCGGGAATCATTGGGTTTGACTTGTCCATCCGATCACCGTACAGATCGAGCAATTTGTAGCGCACGTAGCTATGCAACTCATCGTACAACGGTTCCACCTCACTCCAGAGACGGTCCAGAGTTTCGCGAAGCTTCGGATCGTCGTACTTCGAACGCCATAGAGCACCGTAGTCATCGTACCCATTCAACTTCGCTGCTTCGTTCACCAACTGCACGTAGTCTTTGTAGTCCGCTCGCATCTTCTTGCCAGACTCCTCACGCCAACGACGCCACACATACTCTAGCTCATCGTAGTCGCTCGATTCGGCCAGCACCTTCTCCATCTCCGGATCAAGGGTCCACTTCGCATCGGAAGGACCACACTGCGGGTTCGTATAGGGACAGATTTCGGCCACCTGATAGGCCGTGTCCATCTTTCGCAAGACCCGATTCAACGAAGCCAACTTTTCTGCCGGAAGTGCAGCCGTACCGAGATCTTTAAGCAGTCGTAGCTGCTTGCGAATCTTTTCGCTCGTATAACTATCTACGTTGGCAGCTTTAAAGTATTGCTCGTAGTAGTCGTTTCGAAACTTTGCGTACGCCAACGAAACATTATTCTGAAAGGGTGGAATTATTAAGAACACTTTAAGTTATGCTTAAGTGGCAAAACTTACCTGTACTTCTTGGAAATACACATTCTCAGTATCTGTGGCCACATTCCAGTTTGCTATCGCATTTGCATTGCAATGAAATCGTACGTCCTCATCGTATTGCTCCAACGTAGCAGTCATTTGCTCCTCTGTTAGTTCATCGCGTTGCACTACCGCCTGCGGTTGCGATTGGGAGGGTCCCACATAATAACAAAACAGCAGGAGAAGGTAACCAACTACCTGTGGATATTATGAATAGAAAACATTTAAATTTTAACAATATTTTAAAGTATTTTACAGTATCTAACTTTCACCACATTTCCGCATTTTAATAAAAATTTCCCAGGGGTTTAACGTAAAAGTAATAAATATAACTAAAAAAATAGTTATGAAACATGTTATGTTCATCAACTACACTAGAAACTAGTTGATATATCTAGAATCAAGGAATTACCCATATTAGCAAGTGACATTATTACAAAAGAAATGAATCTTGTCTCACGAAAGCAAATGAGGATTCGATTTTTATTGTACTCTAAAAACAAGCACGAAACGATTCACGATGACACGTGTTACACGACGGGGTTCCCGTTTGAGGTTATGGCTTTGCTCCATAGTTTATTGCTTCATATTGCTGTATAGAAACAACATTTATACACACAGATATGGAGCCATGGACAATCTATTTTAAATGACACCTCTACGACGACTGCCCACAATAACCGTAGATAATGGCGAATAATTGCACTAAGACAAGCAAAATTAAATGCGCATTTTAAAGCGTTTGAACAAACGAAAATTATCATGATGAGCGATATGTTTTATCATTTTAGATAAATCTTCATCTGTAGAGGCATTTTTATACTAAAGTAAGCTTTACCGTTGCAATATATTCACATCACCCCTGTACTGTAGGCTGATACAAGCTATATCGTGGATTTGCGTCATTCGTACGATTCCCACCGACCGAAGGTCATCCGATCCCGTAAGTGAGTTATATTGTTATATACGTTTATTTTAAAATAGCTTCCTCACTCTTGATGCCGATGAATTTGCAAAAAAAAAAACCGATCATTCGGATTCACCGTTTCGCACCACGTGCTCTGCTGCAAATGCAATCACTGCACACTCCCACCGTCGGCACTAGGGCGGATATTCAAGTCACGAAAGTTATTTCCCTTTCGCTGAGCCGTTGTTTCACTTACCTTCATTTTCCGGAGTGCTGGAGTTTTTGCGGTCGGTCGCTGTTGGTCTGCGCGGTGTTGTGTCCGGTACGGAAAAAGTTCAACCCAAAGCACGACTGCCTATACCGGAGCGATCGTTATTTGTGCGTGTGATGTTCACTTCGAGCCTTGTATTGAGTAATGATTACCACAAATGCACAATGCCACTGTTCGGTATGAGTATCACATAATATTTCGCCGGATTTCTGCCACCTCCACTACTGTACGTTTGCGCACAGGAACACTAACTGAGCAATTCACTCACGACACCCAAACCTACGGCACCCGCCTGCTGTTGAACGCTCTGCTCTACTCAACCTCGCTCGATCAACTGTCGGAGAACTTTTCATGCGTTGCAACTAATAGGTTGTTGTTTCACCGTTGATCACTTTTGCCCACTTGAACGCAAGTGGAGTCAAGCAAAGTTATGAAGATTGAGCCAGACACTCGAAACGATCGGCGAGGATTAATCGTGCGCCCAAAGCTGCTACTCACTCACACTCTCATTTTCGTACAGCCCATTGCACTCCATCAGTGCTTATCATTCCTCACTCTCCCATCAGCTGCGGTACGGAACGCATCACTTATCGTGGTATGTTATCTGCACGGCAGCTACTACACTACTCGCTGAAAAAGGTGGACCACTTGAAGCACACTTTACTAAAGGTGATACCGTCACTAATCTTAGCTTAATCGTGTTGCTTTCATTACCTCTCGAGAACCGAGGCTCTCAAGATGTGAAGGATGAGTTGCCAATTGATGGTTCAAAATCTTGTTGTTATCTTGTTACCTCCATCCTACATCGTAATCGCAAAAAAAATCCCCAAAACATAAGCAAGATTAACATCCATACAAGTGTTGTCGTTTGACTGTGTACATTTTTGGTTGTATTTACACGCATACTATCCTACAAACGAATCCGCCAAATTTATTGATCCAGCGAATATCACAGTTTTGATTGGTGGTCAGTGGATATGGATGACGGCGTGCGTAGGTCTTGTTCCTTTCCACCTGCCACGCTATCCGCTTCAAAAGCCACATTCACGATCCCCGTCCCATAGTCTGGTAGCTGTTTCGGATGACGTTCCTGCTGCTCCATCACGATCGTACGGCCATCAGTGCCATCACCCAATTGCCGATACTTATCTTCGGCGCGTTTGGCTTCCGTAAGCTCGCGCGCTTCGCGCTTATGCACGCGATACATCCACCTGCAAAATAACAACATTCAAACAGTGCATTCCTCCTCTCTCGTGCACGAGTCCGCTCCGGTGTGTGCCCGGTAGATGATGTGGGCGTAGTAGAATATATACTCACAGAAAAATCACAACCGCCGGTGAGGTTAGGGCACCACCGAGCAGAAAAAATGCTCCCGGTAGCACGTTGATCGTTAGTGAGTACACTGTAGTATACATTGGGGCGTAAACGAGCGGCATCAACGCTTCGGCCACGCCAAACAACGAGTTTACTTTGCCTAGTTCATCACTCGCGACGAGCTTCGAAGCGATCGAACGCATCGAAATAAACGATGTGCCGTTCAGCATTTCAATGATAGGACCTATGAAGGAATGATGATTATTTAAAGAGAGACCGTTAAATCATTTTATCATTTGTCTTAATAAACAAGGAATGTCAACCTTGAAACAAAGAAAAGTAATTAATAAATTCTAAACTTAACCATTTTAGTACTTCTCATTTGAAATATTGCATATAGTATAAAAAACAAATAAAGGATGTTCAACAAGTTTAGCTGCTAGAATTACACATGTGCTAAAATTAAATACGTTTGTTGATTCCAGCATACAATTGTCTACCTCCTTAACAAGGATAAAAAATGGCAATCATGAAAGTGAGTTCGCTAGTTTAAGCACAAAACGCGACTAAAGGCGTAAGATACCAACAATGGATTGTAGCTCATAAAAGTGGAATCACGCAATAGTTTCAAAGTGCAATCTTCATGCTACATCACAATTATATGGTTAAATTACAATTACAAACTGGCTTTATTAATTTAAACAATTGAGTGCAAAAATTTGTTTATACTCCACAAACCATTCATCGATTTGTATAAATTCAATTGATAAATTCAATTCAAATTCAATTCAATAAACTAAAACGATAACATAAAATTTGAAAGCGAAAATTGAAATAAAAACTCGCAGTTGTTGCTGTTTTCAATTATGCACTGAACATCCATAGAACATCCATTATCAATGGGCCTGCTGAATGTAACTTAAAATGTTGCCTATCCATGTGATAACCTCACAAAGAATGTGTTGTCGTTATCGCTCTTAAAAAATAAAATTAACAAAACGAAAAAATAGCAAACAAATAAAAACACAAAACATTCTACATACCCAAATACAGCTGCCAGGTGGTGACGGCAAATGCATACACAAAGCTGGACAGTATCTTCGACATGCAGGACATAACGCCAATCAACGCGTCGTCTATTTTGAGTAGATGCGAAAAAACGCCCACGGAAAAGACGGTCCCAATCAGCCCGGTCAGCATGCCGTACGTCGAGAAAAAGCTAAACTCTACCTCACTCCAGTTGAAACGGTAGCGTGTGAATAGGTAAATTACCGCCATCTCTCCTGCGAAGAGAAGTGTCGTTAGTGGACGTTCTAACGATGCGCGGTGAGTAAGGACCGCGGCAAGCATTATCCACTCGGCAGGCCTTGAACTCAACTGCCCATTAGTGTGCCAAGATGCTGCGGTTCTTCCTTTGCGTAAGGGTACAAGTTGCGTTGCTCACTAATCAAAACTAATTCCTAGCCTCTGCGGAACGCGCCAGATCAGCATAGATCGTTGTGACCGCCATGTACTTACCATGTAGTGGGCCAATCACAACCATGACCACGATCATCAACATGATCACGCGCAAGCGACGCTGCCGTTCGCCGATCTTAAACGCCACCCGGAATGTCTCCATCACATGCTCGCGGTCGAAGAAGTCCGCCAGCAGTCCTTTTTCCTTCGCGCGCATACGTTCCTTCTCGTTCACGATGTTTACTTCCTTCACCATGAAGACACCATAAAAGAAGGCCGCCAGGTAGAGTGTGGCCGAAATCGAAAACACACCATAGAACCCGATTTGTCTGCGAGCAAACGATCAAACACATATTGGTTGTGTGTGTTGCGTCCCGTAACGCTTTTGTTAAGCTGTGACTCACTTCAAGAGGATACCACTGAAGGCCATCCCGATTGGAACGCCCAGAGAGAAGCACAAGTTCACAATCCCGATGCGCAACGTGCGCTCCTCAGTTGTGGTAACGTCAGCGATGTAGCTGAAGACGCCCATGAACATTGTAAACCAGCCGCCGGTTATGGCAGGGAACAGTGCTTCCGTTATGCCAGCCACCTCCATCGGAACCGACTCGAAGTACGTGCACAGAATCAACCCGATGGCCGTCATAAATTCACCTATAATTGGTATCAGCATGCAGGGCTTCCGTCGACCATGGCGGTCGCTCCATGAACCCCAAAACAATATCAACAGACAGGGCAGTGCGCTCTGCAGAACCGTCTTCCAGCCAGCCATCCGCGCAACCAGGTGTTGGACCATCTCCTCCTCACTGCGAAATAATTTGGATTAAACTTTTCAAACTCTCTCCGCGATATCCTCAATAATTAGCAAAGGGCGCAACTTACTGCGTGTAGTTGGCTGTATCACGTCTAGTTAGGGCATCACAAATCTCATCCCCGTAGGCCAAGTTCACACGGCAAGCTTTCTCCAGATTAAGGTTCTGTGTGGCCAGTCCCGCCAACACGCTGGGCATTATGTAGCATGCCAGCATCGGCTCAACGGTTATGTTACGCTTAAAGTACAAATACTTCTCCCGCATTGAGGACGGCCGGTGCTTATCCTTGGACTTCGACTCGTCCGACATTTTCTCGATGCCTTTCTGTGGCTGTAGATCCCGCATGGTGTCCTGCAATCTACGAACCAGACGCTGGTCCTAGGGCTGAGATTAAGGGTAGATTCAGTACCGATGTTTTGCTGTTGCACAAAACCACACTACTTTTTGTGACAATGACCCACAAACTAAGTAACCTCATAGTGCAGCAGACGACGTTCCCACCAATGGTGGCGGCTTAGTTTTCTAACCAAGCCTGTTTATTCCGTTAAACCGGACGGAACGTAACATGACATAGAAATCGCGATGTGCATAGTTAAAGGTCGCGCAATTTCGTGCACAATTATTGCATTTTCGAAGCTGCAACAGCCCTTACCCCATGAGCCCGCGCCACCCCGTTGCGTTGGCAACGTTGTCATCTGTATTGTCATTTGCAACAACCTGCAACTGCTCGTGCCGATTAGAGCAAACAGAAGAATGCCTCGCTGACGGTCACGTTCTCCAGCGTCTACGCTCGGGTGGTAAATTTCTCGGTTGATAATTCGCAATCATCACCTGCGACCAGCAAGCAGCTTTGGCTTGTCGTTGTATTTTGCGCTCATTACACCACCAAGATTTGGTATCTATTATAAACAGCGCTCTAACGGGTGACATTTAAGTTTCCCACGTTTTTTTGTTTTTTACACTCGACACAGTGCAATTTACTCAGACGTATGTGGAAAACGATATGAAATGTTCTGCTAACCATCTTTTCTTTTACAAACAAATGCAAATACGGAAATGAAAAAAAAATGCTTGACATTCGTAATGAGAAGCACAGCAGTTTGAGAGCTTTGAATATTTTTTAAAGTAACTCAACGTAACACCACAAGCTACATAGTTGTTTCTGTCCGACAAGTATAATCTCAGCTTTATTGTTTTTTTATTTATCTTCTCGAAAACATTCATAAACATTAAATAACTTTTCTTTTTTGTGCTTAGTATAAAAATGATTTCATATATAAATTATATACGAGTACATTATGAAAAGTAGTTTTGGCAGTAAATATACGGCAGAGCAATAAACAAAACGGCTACAAATAATGATTTTTTTCACCTTTAACGCTTTAAAGCTCATTTAATATTCAAAATAAAGTAAATGAGGAAATTTGGTCTACTGATTCTAGTCCAAAAAATACCAATGTTAACAAAACACAGAATA
>JXXA01019005.1:0-22591 GCA_000956255.1 Anopheles punctulatus
AAACAGGGGTTTCGCCGTTTACACTGCAGTCGCTGTCCACAATTTATCCGCAAATTAGTTTGCTTAAGGATGACTGCACACCGTTCGCACCATTTCCGCACCCCGCCTTAACGTGCGGTGAAGGGATTATGAAAATTGGCCACCGAAGCGAGCGCGCTGTTTGCATCAATCAGATTTTCCGACCAGCGTCGCAGTAAATATTGAGCTGCTGCTTTATTTAGTGTGCTGATTAAAGATGTGCGAGAGCGAAGAGCAAATTTAAAATATTTTATCCACTGCCCACCTGGGTGTGCATGGTGTGCATTGGTTTTATGCGACATCAGCATTTCTGCACACGGGGTGCAGAAAGGATTATGGATGGAGTTTTTTCTCCTGTGACAATATGGTGTGCTATGGAATGGTTTTGCGCTGAATGTTGGGTAAGGTGAGCAAATATTTACCAATCAAATAGATAATGTATAGGAAATATGCTTCCAAAGTCAATGAAATTATGACTTCTGTCGGATTATGGACAAGGCAAACAAGTTTTCGAATGGAAGATGGATTGATGGATTTTCTTTATTTCCTCGCCGCACAAAACCGGAAGCATGGAATCAACGTGCTTAACTAACTAAAAAATTCTTATCAATTCGCACCGATGGCAAAAGCACAACCATACCTCAATCATATCGTTCATGTAATCACGTTACAGTTCTCCTCCACAACCGCAGCAGCGCCCCGGGACACCAAAAAAGACAATAACGGAATTCGACATGGTCGCTCTTCCCCGGACCAGTTCGGCCGCGGGCAATGTAAGCAATCAGCAATATCTTAATGAAATTTCTCAACACCAAGGCCTGCTGGTGGAACCACATGGGAATCGCTGGCAATAAAAGCAATAAGTGAGTCCAAACAGACCCAAAAACACACAGCAGTGGCCTGCATTTGTGTGGATCCTTGAGGCCGTATCGTCCTGTTTGTCTTACCGAGACCGACTGGTGTTTGTAATCAATCAAGAAAAATCGGTCACCTTGGCACAGGACAGGACAGGAGGACAATCAAGCGAAATTGGACGAACAAGACACCACCGAACGGACGGGGATGCGCGACCGCGTCCTCGAATAGTGTCTCACGCCCGCTCGTAGGTGCTGAAAACCTATTTTTGGGGCCTACACGTAACGTAACGAGCCCAAACACCTGTGCCCAAGCGCAGAGTGAAAGCAGTGCAGTAATTCGATTCCGGCTTACAAGAACGCGCTAACTACCCAGTAGTGTGTATGAAATTCGAACCAACCGTAGACAACCCGCTCCAAGGACGCTTCAAAACGACACGGCATGGACAAAATAAAACACGCTTCCCATTCGCCCGTCCAGCACCCGCGCGCGTAATCACATACGCGGGCGAATTCCTAATAAAATATAAATCGTATTATGATTAATCGATGTTTGCTCGTTGTTCAACCTGTCAAACAACGCCGAACGCGTAAACACTGCCCCTCTCCCATCTCTTTCCCCCTTCAAAAGCACACGTAGAACGGAGACACATCATCAGCATGGCTGCAATTCTACACGCCAACATGATACAACAGCGAACACCGAACGCTCCAAAGCTATTCGAGGACTGACCCAAAACGGAGCGCTCGCACACGCCGTGGGTATATTGCGTGAACGGTGGAGGACATAGGGTGGGTCAAAGATTGACTGGGTGGTAGGCAATCAAACGGTGAACGTAAGCATAAATATGTATATTAGCGTCTAACGGTGGGGGAAAGGGGATTTTCCGTGCCATTTCGCTCTAACCCCGAACGGGGTCGAGAAGTCGAAAGCTTAACGAGGGAAAACTTTTACAAAAGCATGCCGAATGACTACAGATAGGGGAGGAGCGAGCGAGAGAACGAGAGAGTGTGTATGAATCAGGTGGGTGTGTCCTTTCAGCCGATGAGTTGTAAACGAACCTAGCAACAAGACGCTACCCTCAACATGCTGGGCCACTTTCTATTGAGCATGATGTGCTATTCATGTGTGTAGCGTAGTTTAGCATGAAAAATGATTATTCGGTGGTGGATGATTAGTATTTTACTGCTACTTCGTGATGTGCGTTGAGCATAATCAGTTCGCATATTTTAGTTGAATGTGAAAGCTTTACAAGCTACTTTACAAGTTATGTTTTATTTCTACCTTTAAAACCTGTTGAATTAAACAGTAGTTTAATTATTGTGATGCATTGCATACTTTCAGGCGAATAAAGAAAATATAAAAAATAGTACAATTTTACCCTGAGCAATATTTTCAAATGTGAGCTTTAACTAACGCATAATTCCCACACTTTTCCATACATTTTCCATTGGTGCTTGCGTTCGAAATGAAGCAAACCTCTCACCGGTATAGTATTCAACCTACTTCAAACATCTAACGAGTCATCCGTCAAAAGGATATTCCAACAATCCAGCCGGGAACGAGTGTTGGTGAATTCAGGTAATGACTGATGGGCTTTGCAATGGAATACAGCCGCCACTAAATCAATCCGAGCATAACAGACCGTGCGTTTCAGTGCGTGAAAGAGAAAACCGCAAAACCTTGCAAGCAAACCCGTCTCTATCGCTCTTACCCTCACCACGCATTTCCCAACAACATGTGGTTTAAATCATGAATTCGCTCATGAAGCTTTCAATAGTAGCCGTATTTTTTGCTTGCCCTTCGCCCTGCCCACTCACATACGAACCGGCAGCACCGGGAACGGTGATCCTAATGAATAGAATTATTAGTATTGATTACTAATTAATCACTCAGCCGGTGTGGGAGCGTAATAAAATTCATTTCAAAAGAACGCAGCGCGTGAAAAGGCTGAAGACTTCCGATCTTTTTGCTTCGTTTCGTACCAGTTCGTCCGTGCTCGTTTTCCCTGCTATCCGCCCGTCACAGGTGAGTGTTTGACGAATAAAGCTTTGCATGCGGTACTAAAGGGGATGCGGTCTTCCCCACATGATTATCCATTGCCCAACATATTTCAACTTAAGCAGCACTACATTGGTAACTGCGACGGGTGAAACACAATGACGGATTAGTTGGTTTGGCTGAGCGTTCAACACTCAACCGGCTAATGGGCGGCTACTAGTGGTGCAAGTTAATACTTGTACCTGTTTGATTAATGTATACTTCGGCCGGTGGGTGGTTGACCCTCTCCTCCCCCTGTCGACAACCACCAGGCAGGGTGTGATAAAACTTTAACGAGCTCACATGTTGTAGGTGAGTCGGGTATGTTTGGCTTGATTTCATGTCATTTTTCTACACCGTAAAGCGCACAGATTTCGCTACAATTCTCGAGCACCCGGCTGGCACCGTTCCCATTGCCAACCGGAAATGGAATCACGGAGGAAGCAGGAGGTTGGGGTCGGGGTCGTATGTTTATGTTTCAATCATTAATTCACCTCAATCACCGGCGTAATGCTAAATCATTCAGTTCAAATAGCATTACACGGGCCAATCCATTAGCTGGCAATTTGAAAAATTCGTTCCCATGCTGGAAATAAAAAACAAAACCCAACTCCAGCTCCCTGCCCACCGTCCATTGCCCTTAACCAATATTTACGGCTGGGGGGCAAACATCACGTTTTTTACATTTTTAATCGAAAAAAGCTGGTGTTATTTTTTCTCTCCCAAAGCAACCACGCTGGAAGCGAACGTGACATATGTGGTAAATTATTTCAATTGCAATATAAAAT
Source organism: Anopheles punctulatus (assembly GCA_000956255.1). NCBI lineage: Eukaryota > Metazoa > Arthropoda > Insecta > Diptera > Culicidae > Anopheles > Anopheles punctulatus. The sequence goes on from JXXA01019005.1 coordinate 3,702, forward strand.
ACCTGACAGTTGTTGTGTGCACGAGCGGCAGCGGGGCACACAAATCAAAGAACGCCTTTGATGCAATGATTTCATAAAAGCTCAATTCATTAATTGATTACCCACCGATCATGGGCAAGCTAATAAATGTTCAATCAACTTTTTTGTATCGAAATGGGAACGTTTCGCCTGAAATGGATAGCTATTCTTGTCACCGGTGGTGATGCTATTAGTACAGGGTATGATTAATTATTTAATAATGTTTAAAAATTAAAACTGACTTTTTTTTTACTTCCGAATCAAAAGTCAGCTTATTGTGGCTAAAAACGAACAACAAATGACTTTAAAATAGGTGCTTTTTGCGCAGATTGTAAAAAAGCAAGTGTATAAACCAGTAAGCTAAAGTATGGAATAAATATCCGGCAGCTACTTGCGTGTCCAAACCATCGCCCTAGTCCTCAATGATTATCTTACCAAAAAACATCCGTCAATCACCACCAATAGCGATCACATCAAACCTCGCAAAAGCTACTTCCTTCCTAGCTCCATCATTCAATGCACCCCCCGAGTCTATCGCAGAGCCTGCCAACCACAATTTCCAAGCTCCGTCCACCAGTCGCTAACAATAACAGGCCCTCACTCTCGCCGAGTCCTTCAACCCTTAATAGAGCAGCTCCATTAGCGAGCGGGCCGTCGTAAATCTAACCAATCCAACCGTGGCGTTGTTCGTCTTCCACCGTGACCGTCTTCACGAGGAAAAAGGGCTATGATAATCCCATCCCATGCCAAGGCCGCAATTGAAGCCACCTCCCACGAAACTGCCGAGAAAAATAACATCAAATTTCAATTTCTCAATCAAACTAAATTGACTTTAACAATGACACTTACGTGTAAGCGGCTGACGGTGGGACTGCCAGACGGCGGCACCATCCACGAAGCTAAATATGGCCTCCGTCAGTGGACGGAAGATCTTTTCGCTTCTTATTTTTTCTGCCTTTCCGAGCCCATCACCGATAGGGAACGGCTTACGGGAACAGTCCATTGAATTACCACGACGGCGTCCAGCCCATCTCAACCCGCCGCTGCATGGCTCATACTCCTTCTGAGGAGGAAAAATAACCAACGATGGTTAAGCGAAGCGAGAAAGCGAGAAAACTTTGACACAGAATAAACGAGACACAACCATCGTCATCATCATCGTTCGTTTTTCGTTTTTCTAGTTTTTTATTGCTCAACAAGCGAGGAGTCACTAAAGGAATGCTGCTCGTAGACGAGTCCTTTTTTCATCCCATTGTGCCTGTGCTGTGATGGTTCGGTAGTGGATGTGGTGTTAAATCCGCTCATAATCACTTTCTTTGTCACACGGCATGGTGGGAGGTTGCACAATTTAAAGGAACGTTAGTTTTCATCCCATCCGAAACGATACTGTCGATGTGGTGTTGCAGTACAAACAGCCACCAAATAAACGGAGCTTCTCATGTGAAGCTGAGAATCGATCAAATGCGTTCGCAGCTGCTGTGTCGATCAGATCAGATCGCAGACATAAATAAAAAGCTAGAAAGACACACAGAAACAAAACCAGCAAAGATGGTGAGATGGCATGGTGATGTAAATGATGGGACGCTTCGGATTCTATTAATAAATGCAACCTTTCCCTTGCTCGTTAAGCTTGAGGTTGAGTGGGCGATTCTGTTGTCCGGCATTCACCGGAACAGGAAAAACTCCCCAACGAAGGCTTTATGCAAATTGGTGTGCTAAAAATAGACCCCGGTGATGCTTGTGAAGATTTTATCCCTCTTAGCGCCGAAAAGTAGGCAAGTGATTGCTCCCATTAAATTGCACCAGCATTTGCGGAAGAAGCTGCCTTAAATTTATTTAATCTATAAATAAAACATAAAATAAACTATACCGCAGGAAGTTTTGCAAACTGTTTGAGCAATCTATTTTCTGTTGCTGCCTGCTTTCGGGCGCTTCCGTACAAATGGGGCTCTCTGAACCGAAACAGTACGTACGTTCCAATTAAGCTCGGCATGTTACACGAATCTTACCTCATGGTAAGGTGCTTTTACCTTATAAGCCATAATTAAATACTTGCTCTAGATTACCCGGAACACCAGTTCTATCTCGAAAGAAAGAACATAAAATGGAGCTAACCGCACACACACACACACACGCACAAAATCATCCCCGCATCGAGCACTCCAGCCACGTGCTTCGTTCTGAAGAAGCAAATTTGAATGCTTCTTGATGTAAAATGGAAATTCGCCGTACCGTACCATCATCTCGCCTCACAGCATCACTCGGTACAAACGTTGCAGCATCGAACGCAAAAAGACAAGGAAACGACGCTCCCAGCACGAAGCTTAAGCCACCTTCTTCGGTTTGTTACACTGTGACCCACAAAAAGTGGAGCTGAGGGAAGCGAGTGAGGAGCGAATGGAGTGGACGGGTTTTTACATACCGTGCCTTGTGTCTTGGTCTTTCGCCCACTTTGATCAACACACATACCAATAACAGCAAAAAAACTTCCCGAAATGATCCTTAAACCAGGGCGAAGGGCCGACAGGACATCCGGTGGCCTAAGAAGGGCACTACGACACTACAGCAGCAGCAGCAGCACCTTTGGGTCAAGGAGTATTATTTTTGAAAAAAAGCGCCCGCTTGCGAGACGCATACTTACACCGGGTGCCTTATTTGAGATCCTTCCCTGCACTTCGGGAGGAAACGAGCCGCAGGAATCCTTCTCTTTTCCACTTCCGGTTTCACTCCGGTTCCGGTACATCACACACACACACATGCATGTTTGTGTGTGTGGGGGGAGGAAACCAGGACAAACGGGTAAAGTTTGCCCGGGTGCGGGAACAAATATTGGACTAAGGCTAGCCTAATAAGGAAGTTTGCCAGCACTGGTCCCGCTCGTTCCCGCTTTCTCCCGACAGCCACGAGACCCAATTCCTGCGTTCAGCTACGACGGCGGAAGCGGAAGCGGATTCATTTCTATGGCGTACCGCACACTCGACGGCACTACATGCCACCGATTCCGGTTTCCCTAGACACCCGAAACGAGCGAAGCGAGCGAACGTGCAAAAGGATAATCTCGACGCTTTATCCCTTTCCCTGACCTACGGAGCCAAACGGAGCACGGCAAAGCGAACGACGGTGACGGCGACGGCAACGGTTCCAAGCAAACGGCTGGAAGCGGTTCTTTTTTCTCCTTCAACCACACGTGGGACAGTAACGGTGAAGGGTACGATTTGCCTTTTTTATTCACTCCTTTCCAAGACGTTCGCCAGCCGCCAGCAAGCATTCGCCAAGCCATCGCGCTTGCCTTTCAAGAAGGTGTTGCGCAGGCTCACTATCTTGATTTTTTAATGACAGCGCCACAAAGTTCCCCAAGCCGAGCCGGCAGCCGCCCGACAACGGGCGCTAGGTCCGGCTGTTTTGGTGAATTTAGGTCCTAGTTAAATATTTGATGCCGAAGGACTAGTTTTCTAAGCGATCTGCGGAAATTGTTATCTCGCATCAATTGTAAATATTTGCGTCGCTCGATTTTCAAGTGTGAACGTCTCGGCGTGTATGTGACGGTCCGGGCCCATAGGGATTTAAAGGCTCCAAAAAAATGGCACGATGCAGGGGTCAGTGCTACCACTAGTATCGCTTTGCGCTGGTTTATCTGCGAAGCGTTGTAATCCCTTCACGAAGATAATGATAATTGTGTGAGAAAATAGCTCAACTTATGCTCATAACCGTAACCGTTAACGGTGGAATATTTACCATGTTTTAAAACGAACAATTTTACGATACATAACACGATAAAATCAATAATTAACCCACCGACAACGCACCTGACGCGCGGTAGGCTCACCGGGCCGGGCGTTGATAAACGACAATCTGCAGAGCAGTTAAGCTAACCGGAGCAACGGTAAGAACATTCCCGCGTAAGGAAAGAATGACGCCACCGCCACCGCCGTTTGAACTTTTGCCGACACAAACAGTCTCCGGTAAATCAAAGCTTAATTGCCATCTTAATCGTTTGCACATAATGAAAACAAGTCCCGAGCTTCAACGTCACCGCGATGGCAACAACGCGTCGCCATATTGTCGCAGACGGATTGTGCAAACCGGCAAAAGGGAATGCGCGCCGGTGAGTGTGAGGTCTCGAAGAACTTTGACGATCAAAAACCTTAATCGTTCTGAGCACAGAGCACCGTACGAGCGTACGGACCTAATATTCCAGCCAAGCGGGTCCTGCTCTGCGAGTGTGTGAGTGAACGATGTTTGTAAATTATCAAGAGTTCTGACTTCCCTCGCCACGACGTCTTCACACGACTGCTTCACACGTTGCACACGGTGGCTTATGTTTTTCCTTTTCATACCTTCCCTTCTCGCCCTTTCCCTCCATCATTTGCGACCTTGTTTATTTTTATCAGCAGAAAAACTCGAATAACAAGCCAGCGTTCTCCGAACGCACACCAATAAAAGCTACAAACGACATCATAAACAGCTTTGTCAGAGTAGCGAGCGCGAAAGAATGCTACGGACGAGAAAGCAGCGAAGATGCTGGTGTACAGATGTTTAAAGATCTAGAACTGTCGGGAGCGGACAGCGTTATGAAATATATAGTTTTTAGAAAATATTGAACATGAATTGTTATTATTTAAATAAATTAAAAACTCTCCTTTTACATTGTTTACTCAAACAGAGAAATTTGCAATGGTAGCTTGATTAACTCGATTATTCCTTCCACCTTTCATCACGCTTAAACAAAATCCCAGCACTGTTTCTGATGCCAACCAATTATGGGCACGCACCCCAACGCCGGTGAAAGGAGTCAACAGAAAAGTCACACATTCCAACCGCCAACACCACCGGGAAAAGGCCTTACTTCAGGGAGCCTAACAAAAATAAAAATATACTCCCTTCTACATCTTCTTTCTAACACGAGCACTTTCCCAACAGGACAGACTTACTTCCCTAATGTCGTCGACAATCTTCCAAACTCCACCCGCCCAAGACGAACCGAGCAATCAACATTGTCTTACCTCACGTTCCCGGAGCGTGCACCCCAAACTCGAGCGCCCTCCTAGACACACTCGCATGCATTCAAATTCCCTGCCCCATAAGTGCTTGGATAGGCCTGCGAAGAGTAGTTAGCGGTGAAGAAAGTAAATGTTCTTCCCTCGCCCGGAGATGGCAGGGAAGCAAACACCAACGAGTATGGAAGAGTATGCAAAAAACAACACGCAAATCCTTCAAACAACGGGATGAACACGAACACCAAAGGGAAGATAGATGAAAACTAAGCAAAAAGAAAACCCACCCCAACACAATATCATTACCGAGGAGGCTGATAAGCGCCACCTACCTTCGGCCGAACCGAGCCGAAGGTGACGCACCGCTCGCGAAACCACACGCGGAAGAAAGGTGACAGAAGGTGGGCTGCGAAATGCCAAAAAAAACCCTCCCCACCGGCGACGATGCTAAAATGAAAACACATTGTTTGCCGCTGTGCTCATGCGAGAATGATTTATAGGTCCCGAATCGTAAATGTCGCACAACGTGATTAAGCCATGGGGAAAATGAGCATTATTTATGGACACGGACACGTTGCAGGTTGTCGTGAAGTGATCGCCTGGGACGCCTCAGCAGCAGTTTTGTCGCGATGGGATAACACGAACACACATACGCACGCTCACACACGTATGTGCTGGTTGGCGCTTAGACCAACGTTGGTAAATGGTTCTGATGCTTCTTCCCGTCCGCAAAAAGACCTCGGAACCGGAGGGAGAGAGAGCAAAAAAACAACGAAAGAAAATGTCATAGAAATAGATAAGGTGGTGCTCGGTGAGCGAAAGTGGCACAGCGTAAGCCTCGGACGCGAGATACCCTCCCCGACACCCGGTCCAGCCCGCTAACGACACAAGACGACGCACATCCTACGCAACAACGAACAGCAGGAGGAAGAACAAAAAACCACCTCGCTACAAAATATGAACCGAAACGACCGGGAGGAAAGCTTAACGCATGAAGAGCTTTGCCCCGTTCGGGCGGGGCGGGTGCAGGTGGTAAGCCAAAGCCTCGCTACGTCCCACGGAAGTTGAGCGCAGTGAATGATCCCTTCAGACGGGTTCTTGCAGGGAAGGGACGACGAAACAAAAAAAAAAAACAAACTCTAGTCTCGGAAAGAAAAATGCGTACCTTGGGAGAAGTCCGGGTGCGGTTCTTCCGGTGCGACGGAGGGAGAATGTCATTACAGTGGCCTGCTGTGATCGTGTTGGAGCGCACAACATATGACGTGCGTGTTCATCCCGGGCGATGTCAACTTTACTGAACTTACTCCCTTGCTGGAAGTACTACTCGGTGCGGGTCATACCTTTGCAGAAGCGGAAGGTGAGAAGAAACATATTTCACCCCTCCGAAGGGATGGAGTTTCTTTTGGAACACAGCGCGTTATGAGACGCGTTACTTGCTGTGGTATATAAAGCGCTTTATCGAGTAACTAGGACATGATGCTAGGGAATGTTGTGCCTAATTTAATTTCTTTAGAGAAAGAATTACGCTCACCTTCGACACCTTTCACAGATTGTTGCAAGGCATTGCCGGAGAAAATACAACTAGCACAAGTTCATCAGAGCATAGAAAGCTCGTCAATTATGCGATGAAACCGATAAGCACCGCCACCGGGCGATTGTTTCGTCGGTGAATAATGGTGGTTGATAATGTCACCGCTGGTACCAGTTGAAGATTACCACTCACAAACACACAAATGATCCACGCCACGCCACGCCACGGATGTATGAATGAGTGAAGTTTCGCCTCGAGCAGCTGAACAGTCGCTAAGATTAATATATCCATAACTCTTCGGCAAATCATCGACACTGCACCCGGGCGCAGAGCAAAATTCGCAACTCGGGTGAGAATAATGGAATAATTAATTGTCGGCCACCATCAACACCATCGGCGGGCGCGGTGGCGGAGGGATTGGCCACGCGGATGTCGTTTGCAATTTTGCCACTCATTCGCCAATCCGCTGACACATCCCAGCTAATCACCATCGTCAACACGCGCCGGCCAGGAACATCCCACACCGTTAAGGCTAGTCCGCCAGTGCCGCTTGCGGCCCAACGCCAACTATCGTGCCGGTGGGATGTTTCGCAACCGAGAACCTCTCGTCAGCAACAAAACCGATCGTACTACGATATTGTATCATAAAGTAATTTATCTCTTTCAGCGATTTTTCACCGCGCGGCATTCGCAAAAGAAGTGCTTCGCTTTGGCACAAACCGTGGCGCGGCGCAGCAAACGGCGAACCGAACGGACGAACTTCTTAATTACAGCCTTCGAGACGCAGTTGGGGGGCGATTGGCTGCTCGAGCATCTTGCGAAGGAGCGGTGTGTACACGTGTAACTGAAAGTACCACCCCCGGGGGAGTTGTGGTAAGTTGTGACCTGGCCGAGAATCTGACGTGGCATGATTTCTTCCCACCGGACCGGGCTTCCGGGAACCACAATGACACGGTTTGGCGCTCCGTATTGTCTGAGAGGATACCAAGCGAGTGATGGCACAAGGATTACCATGGCCGGAGGAAACTTGAGGGCGAAAAGTGATAGCGTATCATTATTTTCGATCGATTCTCGGTGTCGTCCAAGTGAAGAGCCGGAACGGTGCGGCCGCTTTCAACTGCCAAACAACCGACCGAAGTTTAATTAATTATCCACAACATGGCATCATGGCGCCACACTCTGACACCAATTACCGCCGCCACTGGTTCGGTGGGCCTGTCCCGGACACTTTGCCGATGGTCCGCCCAAGACGCCGCGTTCGTCCTTTGAACCGGTGTTGACGACAATGTCGCTTGGATCGATTTCTGGCGAAGAATGGAAATGAAAAGCCGCTCCCGTTAGTACTGGGCAAAATATGAAAGCTTCCCCAGAACTCACCAGAATGTGCTGCTGAGAGGACACCGGTGCCGGTTGGCAGACGAATCCATGATCTTTACCAAGCAATTTTCCAACAAATCGGAATCGCTGGCTGTGAGCTACATCAATTAATACGACTAGAACAATAGCACGGCCTACTGCGAACTCGCCTTTCGCTGCTGACAGCATCTGTCAAATGCAACCCACAGGTCGTTCAAACCGGGTAAACAATCGATCCCAGCCGCACCAGGACCGCTGAGACAACAAAGGAGACTCCATGCGACTCCATGAGACCCAGAGTTAAAGCTGCCAGACGTGGCTGCCATTCGCGTTTCTGCTGTTTTGGCTTAATTTTGGAAATTTAATTAATCACACACACACACACACATACTTAGAAGCGATGAAAGCACACACCGCCACGGCGAAGGCAAACTACAGGATTCCTTCTAATGCAGAGAGTGAGATAAGTTGCTGAGGCTGACATCGTGGTATCCTTTGAAGTGGTAGCTGGGGAGGTAGCTACGGATCATCCACGACGGAACGCGCCACAGTTGTGCCCGGTTTCGTACTACAATCTTGCCAACCGAAAAGGATAAGTGCAAACATCCGATGCGGAAACGGCCCGAACCCAGGTGAGCCACAGGTCACGTTGCGCTGCTGCTTGTTTTGCCGATTTTGACGTAATTGTTTGAAGGATTAGCATAACAATGCAAACCCCCTGGCCGTTCGATGGCACGTCGTTAGTGTTGATTTTTGAGCCCGGGGTTCCGGGTTCGGTTTGACACTTGCGTGGATGTGTGCTTCTTCCTCACTTCCGGCGAATGTTGCAGCAAATGCATCGCTTCTTTGCCCACTCACGCTTCCCATTGCCCGTTCGTTGCGTCATCGTTTCTGGTCTCTTCTGTTTCGTTCGCAACACGACTGAAATGTGCTAGATTGAACTGAAAAAATAGCTTCAGCTGCGTTTGTTTTCATGTCACCTTAATCCTTGCAATGAAAGTAGAAATAATTGTGTTCAGCACGCATCAATGCGTTCAAGACAAGAAAGTGTGGCGGCTGTTTTCCGGACTAGGAGATGCACTTCTTCTGTTTCGCAACAATAATACTCCAATTGAGAATAGTAATTCTTTTCAAAGTGATTGCGAAGTGGTCTCCCTCGCTCTATCTCTCTCTGCAGCACTGGACACCTGCAGTTTGGGCTGCTAAGAATGGTACTTTTATTGTTGTCTTGACCTTATTATGACAAGCTTTCATTTCTTGCACAGCGACACGCTAGTGGGCGGTGCACAAAAAATGTCCCACCGTTTTCTGGCTCACAAAAGGCAGGCGAGGCACAGTAAGGTGAAAAAATAGCAAATTTTTTGCAAACATATATTTTGCGACATTGGATAAAAGCAAGTTTGAAAGTAAATAACAATAATAAGAAAAATATTCCATTCCTCTCTTCTATTTAATATTTCGTATTCCGCAAAAACTGTTTCCATAAGAACCTCAACGATCAGACAACCCTGGGCTAGAAAAACTCGGAGCAAAACATTTTAAGAACATGTACAAAACAGGTCATCGGTGTAGATCGTTGCATCAACATCAGGGGCTGCAGATTTGCCCACAGCTCAAGCGAACAGCAAAAAAAATGGGACCTTGCCTTGTTAGAGCGAACGGGCGGGATTATGTATGTAACAATGCTAACTAATCCTATTTGGTTGGAGATGGTGATGCTTTTCCTATTCAACCACCCGCGCAGTACTTCCTGGGTGCTCCTTCTGCTGCTGCTGCTGACACTGTTTGTATTTGCTTTCAACAGCAGACGATCGCACCATCGCCGGTCCCGAAGCGGTCGGTCGCGATTTCGCGTCGTTACGTTTGCTTATTTTATGTTCATCTCGTGCTCTGTCTTCCCGTTCGTCGTTGTGTTTTTTGTTTCGTTTAACCCGCGGTGAGAACCTCATTTTTTGTGACCGGTAAACCCGCGTTGCACTCAGTGCGCTGGTCGCCAAAGCTCCACCGAGCAGCAGCATCGAGGAAACACACTTCTAATGATGGTCTTACGTCCGATGCATCCTTGCATAATGTCATAATAAGACTCCGTGGCCTTCGCTTCGGCTAATGGCCAACTATTGCGCTTGTGCGAGCGAGGGCACAACAAATACCTAGCACCTCCCACCACCCACCACCACCACCGCCACCACGTCATTAGCATCGGATTATTTTAGAAAAGTGGTGCTGACGGTATCGCACATGCGCCGGCTGCTTGACCGCTTGAATGGGGCAAGAAGCTCATCCTCAACAGGCAACGTGGAGGTGTCTCCCACGTTGTCCACAGGGGCTTTGCGTTGTGCCGCACAAGCGCGTGAAATTGTACGCCATCCTAATTGGATTAGTTGCGTGGAAAAATTCACAAACGAAGCGCATCCAGCGGATGGTTTTTAAATTTTATTTAAAACGGAGAATAATATTCCACCACTATCGAAAAGGAAACAAGTCAAACAATCAGAAACACGCTCACACGCTCGTCAACCGGTGGTGTTACGCTGGGTTTCGGTCAACCCGAACCGCAACCAATTCCATCTTTTTTCTCAAATGACATTATCAAACTACTTTAAAAAAACCAACACCATTAGCGCAAGGAAAGGCTCCAATTGTCAACATTCTCCACCAAATGTCAACCCAAAATAAAACCCAAAGCAATGCAAAGTTGACTGGCAAAGGCCCGCTTCTGTACAGCCGGGTGTATGTGTGTATGTTGATTTTTACCGCCATTTTCCATTTGATAGCATTTGTTTGATAGATGAAAAACCTCAAAAAGAAAACCGCTCCCAGTTTGCGGTTTTAAGGTACGGGCGAGAATAAAGGACAGAACGAATGGATATCCGAAAAAAAACAAACACCCCCTCAAACGAGCCTTTCATGGGAAATCGAAGGCACCCGCTCCCCAAATTATACCGATCTCACACCCACTCTTTGCTCACCCGCCCAATCAGCCCGCCCACGGGTAGGTGAAATTGAAAACAGAAAGGGATGGATCGTAGAGAAATATATTTTATACATTTCCGGTTCTTCTGGTGGTTAGGTCAATCTTGCCTGCTTCTCATTTCCTCGCGCTTTTCAGGTGGTGTTTCCACCTTCACCAGTTTGCTTTGCGCCCACACCATCCCTCGGTCACCGTGTTTTTGCAAGCTACGGCCGGAGACGAAATTATTCCAATCACAGTCTCACCAAGGCGGTTTGTTTCTTCCCATTCGGACGAAACCCGGACGCACCGACGAAGGAGGAAAGCCTTTCAAAAACAGTGACGTATTTTGTCCCTCGTCTGCTGCCACGGACCCATTTTTCATTCGGTTCCACGCCCGCGTTTTCTGTACCGGTTTTTGAATGCGTCTTTGACGACCGTTTCCGCCGCGCACGCCGTCGTCACTTTTGGTTTGTTCTTCTGCCGACGCACACGGCACACGTCTTTCAACCCAATTCAACACCTTCGATCATCGAGGTCTGCCGTGCCCCAGAAACACCAACACCGGTCCCGGTGGTTTAATTTCAAGCGAACGACAACCCACGTCAGGCCATGTTCTAGCGAGCGGAACACGCCTCACCGGACTGGACCCGGTCGAGATTGGCGCAACCGACCGATAAGGTTTGGGGGCGCTATAACGGCCGGCCCTCTCCGAGCGCCTCATTGCGAATGGAGATGTATGGACGCCTTGCCCGTTCCGCGCGCGCGGAGTCTGCACTTGAGATGGGTTTCCGGACCGGGACCGAAAGTCATCACCGGAAATACGCGTCCGCGTGGGGCGTATCTAAACGACGATAAATTTTACCGATTGACAGGAATTTATGCGATAAAAAGCGGTTTGATACTTTTCTTTCGATGTGTTTAGGCTTTTTTTCCTCTTTCTATCCCCCACCCCACTCGCTCTCCCACTCGTTTTCATTTTAGTCACCAGGAAAAGTAATCAAGCCTGCCTATTTCATCGCGTCGCCACAGATTCTTTTACTCGCTCTTTTTGACGACCACTCTTCAAAAATCTTACCACAACCGCTCGAGATAAGATACGCTTCGGTTGGCCGTTTTCCGCAGCCGTTATCGCAACGCCATTGACAGAGCGTGGCCATATTTGGGAAGCCGAAGGGGCGAAGGGGAAACGGAAATAAAGTAGGACAGTAAACAATACCGTGCGATCGTTTCGGGCTCAAATGGACTGTGATTGGGGAGCGGCTAGTTATTCCGCTTAATAAAACGAAACAAGAGTACGTTTCAAATGTTCAGTTGGGACCATAAAATGTTTAGCTCGTTAATGATTCAATACTTTGTTCCAATTTTTCTCGGTGTAACTTATGCTACATAAATATTTTATCACTGCGTGTTAAATGTTGAGAAAAAGAGATAGTAGATGTTTGCGTTGTAGGCTATCAATGTTTTAAAATGAATAAAATTGGATGAAAGCAAGAAAGAATTTTAAAATATTTACATCGAAAGCAGTACTTGTATTTTTAACTAAAGACAGACTTTTGGAACAGAAAAAGAATAATTAACTTTTAGAAAACCAATCATGTTTCTTAATTTATGTATTTTTATACACAATTACCTTGCATTTTCGAATTTTTCAAAAACCAGCGTCTTGAAAGCTCTTTAAATCGTACAGCGTGTTAATGTTTCCGGCTAAGAGAAAACTTACTTTCTCGAAATGAAAACAAATGAAAATATGTTCCACTTTGCGACACCCATCCTGCGCGACACATTTGTGTACGTGGGCAGCGCGATAGTGTCGTCCTATTTAAGGAACGTTAATTTTTGTTAAGCTTTCGGAGAAATAAAGCTTAATATTATAAAACACCTTAGCCGCCCTTTGCTAAAAGCAATTCCAAGAAACACTATGCCCTACCATCGTCCGGATGCATCAAACGCGCATCGTAGCATCCGAAGAGGTTTGCTAAGTGATTTTGATTCCCCGGCAGTTGTCAACCGGCGCCTTCAAGTGACTGTTTCTAAGGCAAAATTACGCGTTTATTCGTGTCACACTCACTGTGGCCGAGTGAGCCGTGTTTCTTGTCCCGCCGTGAAGCGTAACCGCAACTCTCGCCAGCCAGCGGGCAGCCATTCGGATGCCGGGTGGTCCCGAAGTGGTCCTTTGAGTGCCATCGAAGCGCTGCGACAGAAGTGCAACTCTGCACCGCGGTGTCGGGTGTCGCCTGCTGCATACCCGGACCCGGGACAAATGGTAAACACATAAAACGAATGAACCCAGTTAGGGGACTCTAACTTCACCCTGTGCGGAGCAATTGGTGAGTGTCATTTTTCGGGTACTTTCTCTCCCCCTTCGAAAACCCCGAGCCAGTCGGAGCCGGTAAGCTTCTTGTTTTTTTTTCTTTCTTTTTTGCACAATTTCACTATCTTGTCCTCCATTTCGTTTGTTTTATTTGCTGTTTTATTCGAGCCCGTACCCGCTCGAGCAACGTTGCGTTCGGCCCTGTGAAAGTGATGTTTATTATCGTCAGTGATTAAATTTTATCGCCGTCTAGCTAGAAGCCAGTTAGGGCGACGGTGACCACTGTCGAAACCCGGGACATGCTCGTGTGCAGTGTTTCGCGTGGGTCTGTATGTGCATTTCGTCGGTGGCTGCGCTCGTCAGCAGGAATTACGAGACAGCAACGATCTGCTGACAATAAATGCTCTACTCTCGGTCGGGCCATTACACGTTCGCGCTTGGGGATGATATAACCGCAGCATAGGAGGAAGAATTTAAAAAAAAAACGAAAAAAAAATTTCAACTAATGTCCGAAAATTGGAGCAAATTTTTCATTCATTCATTTGCAGTGCCGGCGGTTTTTGCTTAAACGCGCAAGCCGTTTCCGCTTTGCTTGCCTCAATTCGGTTTTTGTTGCGTTTGAGTTCGCGATCGAATTAGACTCGTAATGGTGCGGCCGATCCTTTTTTCCCCCACGGAACAAAAAAAAGAAAAGAAAACGAGTTACCGCTCACCGAATTTACTGCCAATTTTCTTTTCTTTATTTTTCGCCCTCAAAACCAGCTCTGTTTATTCAAAACGGCCCATTAAGTGATTCATCTGTAACCGGCCGCGTGGATACAATTGCCTTTTTTAATTAATTTTACCCTATGCCCGAACCGGTTTCGGCACAGAAAGACAAAAAAACCCTGAATAGGAAAATTGGAAAATGTGATGAAAAATCGGTATGTAGTTCGCAAAAAAAAGGAACGGAAAAACCTACCTCAACGCCATCGGAATGGTACGGGGAGCAAATGGAATTTACACGTTGGAAGCAAAACGGGGGTAAACGTGTAAAACATGTTCATTAGGCGACTGAACCCTAAAACACTGGTGGTATCGACGAGGGAGGAGGGAGGGAGGAGATGTGCAGCAAGGGAAGGCTCACGTTTAAATGAACTTCACTTAATGGTTGGCGGTGAGCCGTTAAAAATATGCTCCAAAAAGCGGCCCGATAGTATCGTGTTCTTTTTTTCCCGGTAGCTTTTTTCATCTTCTTTCTCTAGGGTAACACGCAAACCCAAGCATACATTTAAAAACCTTTATCGGTCGATGCCGATGATCGCACTGTTGTCTCGCCAGTTTACATGACCGTCGGGCAGCTTCCAGCGAGCTCGGTCCTGGCACGGCCTGGCACGGAAGCGCATTAATTCGATATCAGTATGCGTTGGCGTGCCCCATCGTTTCGTTTTGAAGGCCAGAAAAGACAAACACACAACAAGGGACAACAAAAAAAAAGAACGGAATTGCATGAAATTGCAATACACAATATCCTATAATCACGTTCCAGTGTCCACCGTGGTCGATCGTGCTCGTGGAAGATATTTATTCATTTTGCTCGATTTTTCACAACATCACCTTTTGAGATAACCCAAAAAAAAACAAAAGCGAACACACAACGTTCCCACCCACATTTTTATTGCCTTCAAGCGGTAGTACTGCGAATTTAATTTTCACCCTCACCCGAAATCACGGGTTCGCCAGGCACGAGAAGGGCCAGTGCCCGATGCAAAATGACCCTTATCTGTGCTTATTGATAAATAAATTTTCTCATTTACGCAATTTATGGCTCTATTTAAAACATTTTCTTTTGCGTATTTTTTTTTTGCTGTGAGCTGGAATTGTTTTTATCTTGTACGTAAACGGGCACATCGTTACCGCCGCGGGGGTTGCATACTGTCAGGCGCTAGAGGGCAAAAGCGAAGGCATACCGAAGACGAAAAAAAACTACACACCGAAAGGACATCATTTTCTTGATCTCCGCTGTATGCGGTACAGCCTCCCGTCCCGCATGATAAACCGTTACGCCCGCCTCGTAAATGGGCTGAAATCTTTACCGCACTGATAGCTTTATTCCACGGTGGGTATGAGTGTGTGTGTTTTTCTGTTTTGGTTTTTTTTTTGGCCCACTCTTCACTCTCCCTTTTTATCGGATGTGACTTGTTTGTGCTGCGCTGGTAAAATTTGAGCCCATCGTTCTCAGTGAGTTTTTTTCTCACTCTTTTGGGTCCCAATGTCCATCATCACCACTACCACCACCACCACCACCACGACTGCACAGCGGCGTACTTATAATTTTATTTTCGACATTTCCACGGAGCGTGTTTTTTTCTCTCTCAACTGCTCGCACTAGGCCACTCGCTCGTTTGTGTACCATCTCAACGGAAAATATCACCAATGATGGCGTGTGTTTTTATTTTTTGTCCATACTTTCCGTTCCCTCCGGCACCGAGCGCGGGCTCGTATTTAATGTATTTTTATAATTTACGGTTATAATGCTTGCGGTAGAATAAATTTAGCGTTCGGGGTTTTTGGGGATATTTTCTGCCCCAAAGCACACCACACCATCACTGGCTCTGATCCAATCCGGGCTTTGGGCTGGGTATGTGAGGAGAGAGGGAGAAGGGAGGATGGTGGGCGAGAGTGAGATTGAACCTCATCGATCCGGTTATGAGTGGATCCCTGTTTGTCTCTCGTGTTTTCGCGCACCCGACGCACTCGGACGGGACAGACACACAGCTTAACGTAATATCCTACGCCGGAAGCTAACATCGATTGGTTGCGATAGCGAGTGCTGGAATGGAAGGATAAGCGTGACGCACAATACGTCAGACACTGTTTACTTATGGCACCAAGCACACACGTACACACACGCACAAACACCATCGCTGGGCTCGGGACGAGGTGTAATTTATTGCGCGATGCGTCAGCAATATTTTTATCCTAAGGTCCAATATTGGATTATTTGTGTCAACAAACGTTAATAGCATTATTTGTACGAAATAACGCATCCGAAGTCCGTTGTTTTGCCGTTCTTTAATTGGAATATGATAGCCAACAGGCATTTTCTGTGGCAGGAAAAGCGATGGAGCGATGGAGCCTTGTGCGATTTGCTTTGCGGATTGCATACTTTCTGACAGACCATTAAGTGTGGAATGTTTACGTCTTTATGATAATTAATATACATCAATAAAGTCGTGAAAATACAATTACTTACAGATAATACTTTCTTTCTTTATAAATGAAAACAAAAATCTTCAATATTTAAATCTATTTAATTCAATAAACATCATATAATTAAATGAAAATGATCAATCAAATCAACTTAAACCAAAGCATAAGCCACCTTTATTGCAAAGCGAAATATTTCTTTCTCCTCTACTTAAATATATATACAAATTCGCTACACAAATCTTCCAGCACATCTTATCATAAAGCATCAAAAGAAGTGTATGATATCTTGCATCATAAAATACTGCCCATTATGGGAGTCCCCGCCGACTTCTGATAAAGCAATTACAAGCGAAAAGCACACCCATATCGACAAAACGGCAGCCATCCATACCGGTTCGCATCCTGCTTATCGCTCTCACGCAAAACTCCTCACCTTTACGACCTCAATTATGCAATTTTACACCGATAAAAACCTCACCCCGCCCATCGCTTTCACACGCTAGCTCCCAAAAACCTGTGCACAAAACTTCCGTCATTATCACCGCATTCTTTCACCGAAAGCTCAACCGACCGTGGAAAGATGCTTGGAGAACGCTACACACGCACATACACACACATACACGCACACAATAACTTCATGATCGTGCCGTAACGAAACCGGCAGATAACCTTATCAAAGGCTCCGCTCATCCCCGACACGGGTCGGCAATAACTCTTATCAGGTGTGGTGGATATAGTTATAGTTTCACCGTACCGGTTCGGGCACTATCTTAAGCGCTCAACCTGTGGGCCCACCTCCTCCTCCCTCCCACGGTGGGTGTGTTTTATCTCGGGAAAGGTGCTACAAACCGATCATCGATGGGCTGGCACATCTAATCTCCGTGCGGAGGCGAAACCGGTGCCCGGGAAGAGTGTTGATTGGACCGTAATTTGAATGCCCTGTAGCTGGTGATTAAACGCGAGCTTCACCCCCGGCTGTAGTCTGCAAAACCTCGAACCGAAGCGGATGGAATGGGTTGGGGTTTTAAGGAACCACAAATGGTGGTATCGGTGGTACAACACGCTCGTCGTTTGAAGGGGAGTTGGGAGGGGTGGGACGACAATTTGGATAAGGATTTTGATTTTGTCATTAAGCGCCTAATGGCCCGATGGTTCTTCCACACCTTGATTTTTGCGTGCTTTGCTGCACATGTGCAACAACTGTGCGTCGTTATCCCGAAACCCCTCCCGACCGGTGCCGGTGCTATAAATTGGCTGCAACTTTTGGTTTTACGATAATCATCCACACCATCTTAACCACAAACTTTCATCGTCGCCCGTCCCGACCCGGGACTGCCGTTCACATGCGCTCATGCATAATTGTGAGCACGGGTGGACGGGCTGCTGCAGCAAGTAGCTCCTTTGCATCGTCCGTCGAAAAAAAAAATAAAACCTCTCGACAGTAATTGAAGTCGGCTGCAGCACTTCAGCACTGAAAAGCACTTATGTGCAAAATGACAATAGCTAATGCTTTTTATTTTCGGGAGACCGACCGACGGGGTGGAGAACGTTGAAAGAGACCGACTAGTAGTGAAACGACGAACGAATAAAAAACAGTTTCATTCCGCTTCACTATTTTGGAGCCTTCGCCTTGCCCAAGACGGAAGACTTCCAAACCGCAACAGCAGCATCCTTTCAGTTGCAGTGAATGACGCCCTTATAAAATTAAGTCTCCGCCATGGTCCCGGGAGCGGGTTGAAATAAAAGCTTCCCTGCGAGAGGGAGAACGAGCACGAGAGAAACGACACAAAATGTCACCTTTACCTGACGCTGCTGCTGGCCTTTCTCAACAAAAACGCAAAAACCGCAGACAAGACTGCTGCCTCGATCGCACCCACTTTTCCTCCACACCCTAAGCAGAGAACCCATTTCGCTTTTATTCCACTAGGATGTGGTTGGGCGCCCATTTTACATAATCGAACCACCTGTATTGTGGGTGTGTGGGTGAGTGTGGGTAGACGCTACCCACCCTCGAACCTTCTTTTATATCCATTGTGGAGAAAAGGGAACCCGGAGGGATGCGGGAAGATAGAACAGATAAAATTTGTGTAATAATTTTACAACGCCACAATCAAATGAACCGACCTAAGTGGATAAATTCATTGGAGCTAGATACGCTTCGCAGTGCACGTATATGTGTTTGTCGAACCGTGGAGCTTGCTTCGGGGGATTTTATATGAGTTGATTAATCGTGTCTGTTTGTTTTGCTCTTAAACCCTTCGGAAAATGTTAAAAAAGCATTGGAAATGAAAAAGATTGTGGCTTTAATGTTTTAACCATAAACAAACGTTGATTAATTTTCAGCTTCGCCGTAAAGTATGCAACACGCAAGGTATTTAGCTTTTACTTTGCCCGCCTTGTAGCCATTCGTCGGTGAACTTAATCAACAAAGTAGACAGAATTCATCGTTCCAATATGTCCACGTATTGTTCTCCTATTAACCATGGCACGGTCTCGTGGCAATTACTACTTCTGTACGTCATGTTTTTCAAACTT
>JXXA01019006.1:0-14831 GCA_000956255.1 Anopheles punctulatus
CACTCCTTTCCTTGACGCCCCGGTGGCGTGGGTTGGCATTTGATTGTCTTGAAAGTTTTATAATCAATTGTTTGCTCTGTGGCCGCTCTTCACACAATTTATGATCGCGACCACTCTAATTGCCCTACATTTATCAATACCTCAGCCAGGCGTAGCCGGTGACCGCAACTGTAAACCTAGCGAAATTGCCTAGAGTTTGGATATCAATCTTATCTACAACAAAAAGACAAGCGATAATCAACTAACAAGGGAGGCTGAGCATAGATTTGATTTGTTATATCATTTTCTCCTTCAGAAAGTTTGTTAAGGGAGCGGCGTAGTTTAAAAAAACTCTTTTTCTATGTCACTACTTACAGCTTTTAAACCATGAATTGTTATGTAATTCCACAAAAACAGAACAAGCTAAGCGTGAGTGCTTAGAACAACACATTACGCCCGGATTGTTTCAAACAAGACAATTTTTCTCCACGTTCCGGCTGGGAATGGCAAAACGTTTTTATTCTTTCCTACTAGTAACGCCATCTTTGGATGTAGCAACAACATTGAGCATACAATAGTGAAGAGCGTACCCATATGCATTGCAAATACTACCACGTGCACATCGGAACAGAATCGAATGCAAGTCACGCCATCCGTATCATAAATAACTTCTGGAAACTGTCCTACTTTATTTTTTCTTGCACTCTTTCCTATCTGCCAGCGGACCCAAGCCACCATTCGGTATCAAGCGAGTGTTACAAAAAGCTACCCACCATCATAAATTATCCCGTTACGACTGAAGATTGACAACACGGACTGTACATATAGGTACTTATGAGCGTCCTTCCTTCCATGCGAACGCTGGCTGCGCTGTTACGAATAGGTGCAGGAAATCGAACAGCAGCGTCATGCAACATGAGAACACAATTTAAACAACAATGTTAGTTCCCATTTACCTATTCAAGTGTCATACGCTCTGTTAAGGAGCCGCCATAGAATGCTGGAACGAAAAAAAAAACTAACAAACTGCTACCTTCCGTGCCACTCTTGAGTAAAAGGTGCTAACCTTACGATCGGTTCTATGGGAGAGGAGCCTCGGAGTCGAACGAATTCCGCAACAGATTCTTGTGATCACTCTATGGATTGGTGATCCGTTATCTCCGGGTTCGTTGAATAAATTACGACGCTGACACCGAAGGTTAAGTGTATACTCATTTATTGAGGCCTTTGGGGCCTTGTACAATATCTCGCACACACCACGCACACTAAGCGCCACAGCAGCTTCGTCCAAAGGGATGGTAAAATCAATTCAAACCGTGCATTGCTCTGTTCGTTGAGCATTCTAACTGGCGTTGGCGTTAGACGTACAATTATTGCAATCGTAAAAAGACAAACGTGTTACATTTGAGTCACTAATTCCGTCTCATATTAACCTTTGACCATAGCAAAAGCTAATCATGGTAAAAATCCCAAATAACATCCATAAATAACATCCAATTTGCCGAAATCATCGAAACTAAACATAGCTTCCAAAGCTATGGATCATATTTTGGTTCATTTGCTATCGGAGAACCGAAACCTGGATAAATTTCTCAATCACACCAATCAATCCGACAGTACATAAAACGGGTTTGCCCCTCTACTGCTGGCAAGAAAGGAATGCCATGCGATTGACACCGTCACCAGACCAACAAAATGCCTCAAGTATCGTGTCGTTCCACCATTTTTATCATTACCAACGAAATTCTACACCCAACAGTATTTCCAAAACGGCTTCGTGCCTCTGAGCTCCGATTTTCACATAAATCAATCATCGGACTTACCTGTTTTAGCCAATGAACTTGGTGGCACACCACTCAACACGAGTCTATACATTTATCGATTCATCCAATCAACAAACTGTGTTGAACGATTACCTTATGGCCGTGAGCATTTCGAAAGAATTTGGCAGTGCAAAACGGTCCCAAACGTTGTGCAAACAAATTTTATGTATAAAATGGTGACGCAATTGGGAAAAGGGTACTTTTAGCAAATACAACAGCTATAATTCTAACTTTCCGGTGGCATGCTCCTAACGTTCCGTAACTTCCAGCATTGCAAAGACACACCTTCTTAGGAGCACAATTTATTCCGTACCCATTTTCGCTTCCATCCATTCTACACGCGTGGCAGGAGACGAGAAGCTAATGTGGCATGAAAAATGGGAAAGCAAACTCAATTTTGCATTGTTACACTCACACAAACACACACACCATGCCCCATGATGTATCCCGTTCAGCGCAGCCAGGAAGCTTCTTGAAACATTGAATCCGAAACCACATCAATCATTTCTTCAGCACTGTCAGTGCATAGCGCGCGTCGACACTACCATGATAAGGACACCCGAGGTTGGCAGTCAGTTGCAAGTTACTCGGCGAAATAGGATCAGACATTGGAAACAGGACTAAACCCTTCGATGGAGGAGCAGAGTGGGGTGAGACTATTCACTTTCTTCAGGTCAAGGCGCAATCAACATCGTCTATCAAGCTGGAAACGCGCACATGACTCGTTGTCTGGTATGCGAAGACCTCCAATGTGCGTCCTTATTGCGACAGCTAGATGGGTTTTCAACCGTAAGTAAGAGCCATTTTCACTCGAAAATATATTACTTCAGGGCAAATTTAATTTCAGCAGCACACACATTCCCGAATCAAATCACCGGATGGTTTTCTTTTAAAGTGTTTTTTTTTACATAGGAACAATGCGCTCCATTATTGCTCCGTGAAGGTAACCTAACACAAAATTATTCTGTTGATAAACTTAGAACAAGAAATGAATGGAAGTCGTAACAAGTATGTATTGTAGAAGTTCGATTTTGACCTGTATTTATCGACCTCGCTCTTACCGAAAACAAGTATTTAATTTTTAAACCTTTAAACATAAAATGTATTGTTCCAAGCAACCCATATCCCATATCCACTGAACAAACAGGTTGGATTTTACCGTACCTGTTCAACAGCTTCAAAATGGTACGAAAAATCCGTCATTATTAGAACCAACGATTAGCCTTAATCATAATTCCCACATTGAAAATATAGGTATTCAAAATCACAACCAGGTCCTTTGACTAACACCGGTTTCATCGTCGTACACCATGTCTTTATGGTATGTTGTAATGGTTTAAGTAGTGTCGTCTTCAGCGGTATCCGTTGCACCGTAGAAGATCAGGATGCAACCATTGTGTTCAACAACGTTTTGCTGCAAAGTTCTCATGCTTTGGAAGAACATTTTAACGCCATGTCGGAGGGATCCTCTTTTTTGTTTAGGAATTCAACAATTTCTTCTGCACGTCCTTTGAACGCCTGTGCCTTGCGACTCGTGCAACCGTCCATGCACCAAAGCCGAGCGAACGAGTAAAAGGATTAGCTCGATAGGAAATCAAACGAGAAGGAACGCTTTCTTCCATCCCAATGCCATGCAAAACTCGTCTCTGTCGGCGGTAATTGAACCCTGTGTTCAAGTCCGCCATACGTACCTGTGGAAGTACATTGAAGCCTCAAATTCTCGGAATGGTTCACCGGCCAGAAAGGCCCGCACCGCCGTAATGGAAGCCTCGAACAGCTCTTTGCTTCCGGCTGAAACGAGAACGTTAGAAAATGACCGACTGGTTAGAGAGAAAAGCGGTTGGTAATCGAATGGAAATGGCCATTTAGTGGATTTGCAAGAGGAAGATGGGGGTGCGCTTCCTCAACACCGCGTATTCCAAACACTTCATACTTACTCGAAAGTTTAGTCCGAACTTGGGTGACCATGTCATCGTTCAGCACATCCAGCACAAACTCGTCCTTCTCATTGTTGATGGTGTTAGTGGTGACCGAATTCGAGCCGGTCAGACTCTTTTCCGGGTCTTCGTGATTGCTGAGCTTCTTCGTATCACCACCGATGCCGCTGTCATCGTCGCACTTCCCACCGTCACTATCGCAACCGCCCCCACCACTATCCTCACGCTGACTCTCAGTGCACAGGCCGAGGTAGCGTTTCGAGACCTCGTAAGCAAGATCTGCCCGATGTTCGTCGGCCGCTATTTCGTATCTGCAAACGCAAAATAAAGCCACAACCGTTACGTAAAAAAAGAATAAAACCAATTAACCTAATTTCAAGCGTCCATGCAATATCAGCTCAATGCTTTTTAATCAATTTAAAAAATAACTATCTTTGCTACTGTAGCCTATTTCTCATAGAGTAAACTTGAACGCTGAGATGATATTCTACAATACTGCCGTTGAAATGAATAATCAAAGCAATTTAGTTGAAAGCACTCGCACGGCACGCACCGCTTGCGAAATCTAAACCGAAGATATTGTTGTGTACATTACGGGCAACTATTAAACGACATCCTGGTGATCGTAAAAAGCTCACTCGAGCATTTCGCTTTAAGTTTCGTTCATTGGCCTTGTAGCTAATGCATCAAATTTCGCTACTAATCTTTCTCATTCTACATGTTCCTGTCGTAGTCAATTTCGTATGGCATGCGGAACTGCTAAGAACTGTAAAAGCAGTTTAATATCATGCCAAGTGTCTATGTAGTTCAAACATTTGCCACCCAGCACACAGGGCGAAGTAGCGGAAAACTTTGTCCGAACATACATGCTAGACTCGCATTACGGCGATACATACAAAGAGCTCGATCGTTCATACCAGCGAGGATGCTTGTGCGTCTTTGATGGTTCGAAAGTTCAGACTAGACAGAGTCACCAAGTACACCGTGCACAAGTCGACGTGAGACGAAATTGCATTTACGTAGACACCTGCCCTTCCTACAGTATCATGCCACGAGCAGGAATACGAAAAAGCATTCTAGAACGACAACCAGTGCCACCGAGGATAGGACAGAAAATTTATGGCCCTACTTTAGTGTGTGTTGTTCGTTTCTTGACGTTTGCCGGCAAGTCACACACACACACACGCACACATTGCTAGAGCAAAGGCCATAGCAGACACTTGGTGAAAATGCACCGAAAGTACACATTTACCCTACACTGACGTTGTTCTTCTGGTCTGAGCGAACCATGCGCGAGGCAGAGACAGAATGAAAGTTCACCAACAACGGGTGAAGAGACAAAATTGTGATCGTTCTTAAAATGTGATTAAACACAAAAGCTTCCCAGGGTGCTCAACTCACAAGTTCTTACGGCAAAAACTTGAGAGCTTCAATGCTAGGCAGGGCAGGATATTACCGAACGTAAAAAAAAGAAAACTCCACTAGTAGATGCACCACCGATGACCGGAAAATGCAAAAGGCTAAAAACATTTGCTATTGTTTTTGTTCAAGCACGATCTATTTTCTAAGGAAAATATTGATAAGAAAACATAAACAGCAATAAAAAAAGGTTCAGTAAATATGATGCGATGATGTGTGGACTTGTTCTTTGTTTCCTCGATTTTTATATAAAAGAGACTTTACTTGGTAGGAACAACATTTTAACAATACAAACGTCATATTAGTGTTTGATTTTAGTGCATTCAAATTCGATGCAATGTACACGGTCGAAGAGAAAATTGAATTTACTGAGAAAAATGTATCGTTCGAGAGTTTTGAAAGTTTATTTCAAATAATTTTACTTAGAACGAACGGTCAGCACGTATAAAAAAGAATTCTTACGAGGAAAATTCCAGCTTCATCTACATAACATTCCTCAGTGTTCGAAAACATACGTGCAATGAACAACACAAAACTTTGTCCCACGCGGTATCGTGATTTGATTTCCACAGAAATCAAAACTCTGCTAAATCTCTAGAAACGCACGTGCACAAAACACCACCTACTCAGCATCCATGCCCCGGTTGTATGAAGTTGTGAAAATATTGCTATAGAAATTGTAACACCAGCACCTTAGCTTAGATACACGCATAACACGCGATTTTATTGCCCAGAACCGAACGGGTAGAAAATATGCTCTCAACCAGAGGCTGTACACTCACGCACAACAGGGCGCCGTAAACGTTGGACGAGCATAATTTGATCATATTTACTTTGTGAAACTTTTTTTTCTACCGACATAGCACTAAACAACACGATTATCAGTAGTAAACGGTCGTACTGGATCGTTCACGAGAAAGCGTCTGTGCAGCTATCAGCTTTCAGCTTTTTCTGTTTGACCGGAGCGGAAAATTTGCTTGCCACGGTGACGCCCTTCACGGTTCTACACGCCAGTAGCCCAATTCGCTAAATCTGGTCATACATGTGCCACCAGCAGAGTAGGGAAATATCAAACGATATTTCATTCCACATCCAAACAACCGGCTGGTGGTGGTAATGTGAACTTTACATTTGCTGCATTTCAAAATCTAGCACACTCTTCTCTAGGTCAAACCCGCGGATCCCATCGATGCCGTATCCTCTATTGAGAAGAGTCCGTGGTTTCAATTGCATTTTCCACCCAAAAAGGTTCAGGACTATGTGGTAACTCTCCCTCCTAGTTGGAAAGAAAACACATCGTTCTTCCTGTTCCTGCCAGCGTATGTGTTAGAGTTAAGTTCTGGCTGTTTTTGGATCTCTGGATTTTACGATAGCACCATTAACCCACATTTCCACCGGATTATAATGCTCCACACAAGCGCAGTGCCTCGCAGCTGCCGGTGGCTTGGATTTAATCTGTACTATGGTTTATGTTCCGTTTGCTGCATCGACAAAACAATGCTTGAAGGCACAAGAAACGACAAGAGCAGAGAAATAACTTTACACAAGGCTTTGTAACAATTCCAGCACGAAATACCTTGCCGAGCAATCGGCCTAAGCAAAGCAATGCTTCGTACGCTTCTCTATGTTACAACAGCTGAGAACTATGATGCGGAACTCATGTTTCCAAAGCGCTACTTACCTTGTGGCGTCATCGAGAAAAGTTATGTACCGGGAGTACTGTGGTCGTTTCACCTTACAGAACTGACGGAACAGCTCTCGTCCAATGGGTTGTTGATCCACTACGTAACCATAGCTTACATCTGTAACGATATATTCAATCAACAGAACGGGTGAGTGGAATTTGAAAACATGTTATCGAATGAAAAATATTCACACAATTTTATTAAATGCTTCTCCTAAATAGTGTTGAACCTAGCGTTTATTTAAATTTAATAAAAAAATATTGTTGAAATGAACTGACGCTCATTCACTAAAACATTTCAAATTTAATCATTCAAAAACTGAAACCTTATTTCAAAACATGCAAGTACATGATTCATCCAAGCAACGTGAATGTCTATTGACGGCGAATAAAATCGCCCAACATACACCTAATAACCATGCGTAACAGCGTGGGCCTCTCCGCATAAAAGCGTGATAGGGACACAAACAAGAATTTCAATCATCCACCGGAAATATACAACCGTTTAAGAATTGCCTTCCAGGTAAATTTGAATAAACGGAAGACGACCCCCTTGTGTATTGAAATTAAAATAAGCTCATGACGATATCCTTTCATGTATCACCAAAGGAACAGCGGATTCAACCCTCGATTCGTCCATCAGTGTGATTAGTGTATGAATGCGAAAACGGTATCCTTACTGCGTTTCAATACTAATTTTTATGCTGCCTGTGTATATGGGAAATGCTATAACGTTGACACACATATTTAGCAATTTAAAATTGTAAAACGAGTCTTGAAAAAAATCTCCTGCTGTGTGCTAAAATGTAGTTTAAATCACCAATTCGAATCTTAACTCAATGTGTCCAGTAGTCTATCATTCCACGTTTTTGTTCACATGTGACTAATGGATTTACCTTTCTTGTATCCAACCAACGTCTATATTATGTGTTTTACCCATGGAGCCACGGTATAATGAATTTCAAAATGCTATAAGTAAGGTTTCCAAAGAGCTCTAGCCGCCCAGGAAAGTGCGAGGCGTTATCCGGCAACAGTGCTGAGTGCGTCTCTTCTCCCTCTCGGTATTCCGGGATACAAAAATTCGTAGAAAAAAAAATGGCGACTATGTAGAGAAATAGAGCCATGTTTCCTCTTTCCAATCATGTAAATTTCTAAAGGAATAAACAATGTTGCCTAATTGTAAAATTTATGGGAACCTTATTTCTGGATTCGCCCTAGTAGTAGATGATATTTCCTGAAAACAAAGTAACAATGTATGTAACTTAATGTTGCGGCCGATTTGTCAAACTCTAAAATTTCCTCCCATTTAGGCTTTGGCAAAGGAATGAAATTGCTAAATAGTATCATAATGTTAATCAAGCGATTGCAGCAAAGATTCATCGCACAAGAACGCATACCTGTGTACCTAGTCCTTATACAACGCGCGTGCATAATTTCAAATAACTGGAGCAAAATGAAAATTGATCTCATTACTTGTGTTCAAGGCACGTTCTAGCCTTCACTTTCTCTGGAACTTGTATTCTGTTCTGTCTGCCATAAGTCACCAAACTTATTCGGACAAGAAGTGCTTTCTAAGTCGCTTAACGTTGGTACCATGACTAGGACAAGTAAAGGGCACAACGAGCCGACTAATGTAAGAGGACCCCTGACACGGTTTGGAGCAGAGTTGGCAAAGCACCACGTTTCATGAGCTGCTTCTCGCCGGAGCCGCACGATACCGTTTATTGTGGTGGCGTCAGAACATCCGCTGGCAACGTTCCGAGAAGCGTGGCTTCCACAGAAGACGTTTTTCTCTCAAACACGTTGTTTGCTGCGACTCGTCCTGCTTACTGCTTCCTGACGCGCGCTAGCTACTTCGCTATGTCCATAGTTGCACAACGCAGCGTTTGGAAATTTGGTGTTTTTTTTTTTTTTGGCAACAATTTCATGCTCCCATTGGCGCTACTAGAGCCGCGCCAGCCTCCTGCACGTACTTTCGCCATACCAACACATAACGGAGTCGTCATTTCGTTTTCTTTTAATCAATTTCGTCAACTTTCCATAGCGTTGGTGCTCTTTGATTCGCGCTTTGATTCGCGCTGATTTCATTGGCTCGCTGCTGTGCAAATGAACATAATTTCATTTCGGCGTACCGCGTGTGCCATCCTCATCGACGCACGGCTTACTGGTTTCGCACCATATTATTCCTTCATTATGGTATAATAATAAAAACACTGATTGTGTTACCGTGCACGAAAGGCGCGATGACAACAAGGGCAGGGAGTGTCGGAACCAGGAGAGTAAAAAAATATATATGACATGACGTTTCTACGGAAAAATAGCTCATCCACTCTGGTGTGTCATCGTTATGTGCTCGATATTGTTTATCTACGTTTCCCAATCCCTCCCTGAGCACAATAAAACAAAGCAAGACCGTTGCCGATGCACCAAACCAAAGCCAACACTATCGCTAATCAAACATTATTCAACGCAAGGAAAAGAAATAATTTAAATAGCTATAATCGAACCGTCCTTGTACCTTGAAGTTCCTTAATTTATTTTATAGAAACTGCGCATAAAGTCCAGCTTGCAGTTTGGTACTTTAATGAACAAATTTCTTCGGTCATCAAATTCGCCTACGCCTTTGCGCTCACTTCGGTACTGCACGAGTTCCGCCGATTTCGTTGCCATCTACAGCGTGCCCGAAATTCATCGTCAACGGTCAAAGTTAGTTTGTGACAATAAATTAAATTACATCCACCCATACTGCCCTGTAGCGCAACTCGGCACGCAAACAGAGTGTTCGGGGAAAAACGGCAGCAGCATCAAACAGCATCACACTAAAAAGGTGCTGTCTCGGCAACACACTGCCACACGGCAAAATGGAGACGAAAGTTTCGAAATACATGGCACATTTCATGGTGGGATGGGTGGCTTTGCCGCTTTCTGCAACATTGATGGGACTTTCCGTCAAAACCACAGCCACGAGAAAGCAAGTGTGCGAAAGTGAACGAGTGTAAATTCGTACAGAGGTAACATATTCGATCGATACGCTGCTCTTGCTAGCCAATCTCTGAAGATTCTGCTGCAGAATGCTGAGAACGCACAGACGAAAAGTTGCCTGACGCCTGGGCGACACCGTGCGTGTAATTCCCATCTTTTCCGATCATCTAAATCCCATTAATGTCAAACGTTGAAAAGCATGGGAAAATTGCTTCGCACCAGTACGCAAAGAAAAACTTCACCCGCGATCTTCACTCATTCCCCTCATTCTCTTTTTATTTCTTTCTCTTCCTTTCTCTCTCTCTCTATCTTCTCATCTCTATCCATCTCTCTCGCCAAATCAGTGGCCAAGGATAAGTTTTTGCCACTGCAATACTGATCAATGTTTGCATTCACTACCGGGTGTCCTGGTGCGAGAAAATCGTTCTCAATGTTACGTCGAATCCGGATCACGTCCTTACAGCAAAGGCGCTTCGAAAACTGCTGCCCATCCCAGTAGACATTCTTTAGCGTAAAAGCTGTGAGTGTCCTAAGACCAGGTTAGCAAAGGTTGTGTGTTGGCGATGCTCTGGAACTCAAAGAATGCAAATAATGCGGCACACGTTCACATCGCTTGGTAGACCAACAAATAATGCTGCTCAACATACTTACTGCCGTTTCAACCAGCGGAAGCCACCAGTAGCAAGATTGATTTGCTTTCTTGAGTAAACTTCTGCCAACTTTCGCTCGGTTTGCATGCACTACCTTCAGGAGCAGGACACATTTCTCGTGATGGAAACAACATCCTAAGAAAACGTATACCGCCCACACCCCTTCAGCGCAGCACCATGGCAACGCCTAGACGCAGTATATGATCGCATTGGGCTACGATTTGCTGACTGCCACATTCCGTCCGTCGCCTCCGCACGGAAGGAATCGATCAAAGAGAACAATTGATTGCGGTGCTTCAATTCGCTATCGAGCGAGTTGCTTATTTCGCCGTAGGTAGACCACTTCTGTTGGTATTTTGATTGCAAAACAATTTCAAAAACTGACGGTACTTTCGGGTAGCGGAAAAGGCGAAAGGCATATGCTTCATGCCGAGCAGTTCTTTTTTTCACTGCATGCGGCTGGAGCCAATGTAAAAATGTGTCGTTCGTGTCAAAAGGTACACGTAGGGTAGGTTTGTTCTAAGAAAATAATATCAAACAGTAACAAGAACGGTAAGAAATACCGCTTCGACAAAAAAAAGCTGTACAACTTTGTAGTACGCAAGAATTGTAAATAGTTCTTAGAAAGTGAAACAGTCACTAATTTTCTGCACTACAAACACTAATAAACACGCTAAAAACATGTAAAATTACAGATCCATCGATGAGATCAGACTGAACTGTATTGCGGCGTTTTGTAAAACGCCTAAATTTGACAATTTATGTTAAAGTATGCTTAATTCATGGCAATCATTTAAATCATCATTTATTTAAATTATTCAAACGAACTGGCATCATACAAACATAACAAACATCAAAACACAAATATCGGAAATATGATCTGTGTTTGCTTCGTTAGTGAATAATGTGAAATTGAAATTAAAAACCTATTCCCCGACCTATAAGCCCTTACGCTGTACGACAAAAAAGATGTTGTGGAATCCACCGTTGCGGCGACGTCGTTTCGCAGTGCTTGTTGTGTATTTAATTACATACAACGCGTTCCATACCGTTCCAACCCATTTTTGCGTACAACACTGTTTTCCACGACAAGCACCACCTTTACATCAGATACCAAACCATGATGGTGCTAATGATAGCTGAATTCATATAGATCTACCCAAAAAAGCACGCTCATTTCCAAAAAAAAAAAAACAGCTTGTGTGTTCTCCATGGGTACAGCCGGTGGTATTTTATTCGATTTTTAACAGCCAAATCATCAGCATCCATTTATCGCTTGAATTGCACTCGCAACTCAACCCAGAAGCCCTTGCGGCGTGCTCTGGTGATTCGTACGGTGAACCATTGCCCATGTTTTTTTTTTGTGTTTTAAACGATTTCCACACAGCATTTCTCAACACGTTACTCGCTTGCAAATCGTGCGTGGTAAATAGAAAGTAGAAAGGGAAAACATAAATAATCTGCCATAAAACAACCGAGCGTTATTTATTTGGTTAATTAAAATTACTATAAATTAGCAAAGATTTATCGTTCTGCTGAGATCGTCAATTGTGTTTTAGTGTAGTTTGAAAACAAAAGGAGTAATTTACTAGCCATTTGGTCAACTACAGAGCAATTATAAGTGCATAAAACAATTTTTCCGTCGGAAGAAATATCATTTTGAAGACTTATTAAAAAGTTCTTACTGACATTGCATGCTGAACATGTTTCACGCTGTTGGTTCAGTGGGTGTTTATTATAATGCAATAAATTTGTCTTTAATATATTCTAAACTACCAGTACTTCGATAATCGGCACGATTGTGAGTAATTTAACTACACAAATCTCTAAATATACACAGTCATCTCCGTGTATCTGCTCACTCCACCCCACTAGCTTCGGAAACCTAAGAATGCTGTCAAGCCTAGTGAGCTCCCTTCTACGAAACGAAGCAAAAATGCAGCCATCATTGCCTCAATTTCCGGAGATTCAATTTACATGCCGATACGACCGTTCTCCCACCCCCATCTCAGCTCCTGGTTTGTAGGGTTTGTAGAAAAAAAAACTTACCTATTTTGTTCTTGAGATCGATGCATTGCGATATGTGAGGAAACTGGAGGATCTTACGCCATTTTTTGCTCTTTCCTTTGTTGCTGTCGGAGCCTCCTGCAATGATAAAAACGTAAGGGAAGAAATGTAGTTGAAACGAATGAATTGTAAGGCATTAGGCGAAACATCCCCATAAATATAGCGATACATTATATCGAGCAGAAACGTCGGACCGAAAACCGGGTAAAAGTGAGGGATGGAGAAAAAGGTCGACAAATAACTCACAATGAATATATCAAACCTTTCGTGAAGAGTTTTTTTTTTCTTGCCCTCTAGCTCTTCCAATTGTTCAATTTCGTCCTATCTTACACCAAATCGACCCACATTTTTTTTTTTGCTTTTACATGGTCCAACTGGTATGGCGCCGCAAAAGCAGTGAGATGAGATGTGAATAATGAAGAACTAATTCGAACATTAACACCGATTGACACGACCGGTATCATCATTGAGATATAATGCTGCCGTGCGAATCAAGTTCCTTTTGTAGAAAGGATTCAAAATATGTTCCCTTTTTTTTTGGTTAACTTTGATACACCTATTCTACTCCTAACAGACCACCACACGCTCAAGGAGGAATGTCAAACTGTCCGGAATTTTTGGGGATGCTAAGGCCCAGCGCAACTCATAAAGAACTTGATCCTAAAATGTCGCCTTCTCTTCTAAGAAGGTTTGGGTCATAAAAGCGACAGCATAGCAAGACGACGAACAAGGAATAGTAGCGTGCAGAGCGCTTTAGCGATGGTGCCACATGGGAGATGAAAATTCTATCCGAACACACGAAGCCGTTGAAGTAAGTGAAGTGTCTCTCTTGCTTATCCAAACTCTACTGAACGTCAACCGCCAGCAGCTTGCTCCGCTGTATAACTATACCTTGCCAATATGTTTCGAATCCTAATACAACCGATCCGAGCTACAAAATAACACAGTTACCCAGTTTAGGTTCACACACCTTCCCACATATATCCTTGAAAATTTCCACTGCTAACGAAGAAAAGGGGGAAAAAACAATCATCCACCGTAAACAAGAACCCCCTAACACATCGCAAATAATCAAACGAACCCGCCCCGAAGCCATTCGCCGACTAGCAGTAATTGAAAAGGAAACGAAGGAACAACACACCACCGACGGAATGTGGAACCGATTGGAGTGATCCCTCCAGGGAGCATGGTTAGCAGAATAAATTAAACTTGAAAGCATGCTACGGTGCGCACTTGCGAGTTAGAAAAAAAAAAACAACCGAAACTAGTTCGTTCGATTGCGAAGAATATTAGAAAAGTGAGCATAATGTTGTATCACATCCAAACGAAAGGATACAGTTGGATAAAATATTCAGTTGAAGTATATTCCGGTGGGAAAGAAGCTCTCACTGTAAACCACTACATTGATTTCTATGTCATAGCTTTTTTGCGCATAACCGAACATGGATGGTTTGGTGAATATTAATTTAAATTAAAACGATACATTTTCTGTACAATTGAACGGAAAGAAAACCCTCGGTGTAGAAAACTCTCAGCGAATGAGACTCCAAACCCCCATTAGCTAACCCCACCAGCATGTCGATCATCCCCAAACCAACCAACCCAAACCATCCCCATAGCAAATACGCTGACACACCTACCTTCCGTGGTCGTCACTCGAAGCACTAGCCAATTACAAACACTAAATTGACATAGCACAACATTTCTGCAGAGCCGCCGCGTCGCTCACATTCTCACGGAGTATGTGGTGCGCACACGGGTTGCGTGTTGCGCCCGAGTCAGTCACACGCTTCGTTAGCTTGCTGAACAATTTCATCAATCAGCTTTTTCGTTGTTTCACTTTCGGTGGTGAACTCGGAGCAGCGCACGCTATGCCACCGCGGTCGAGAGACAACTCCGAATCGAAAGTGCCCGGTCACTGGCGGTCAGTTACCCGGTTCCTCCCACACACTTCCACAACCCACCTCCAACTGTCCTGGTGATTGTCTAAAAAAAAAATCGTACTCAAACCACCACCAGTTCAACCACTGCGACCGTTACTGTGTGCGCATATAAGTGTACATTGCATAAGCGCAGGCTTCTGGCGGTAGATTGGTGGAACATTGCAACTAAAGTTCGGAACCCTCGGAGACCATAGGGAAATGCCGCTCATTTCATTCAATTGTCTGCCGGCCGTACCGAAATGTGTGGCAAAAATGTGGCGCAATGCAATTGATATTATTTTCTACGGGCTTGATGAAGGGGATGGTGTGCTCCAAAACCAAACCAATCTGTCGTTTCCGTTCTGTTC
>JXXA01019009.1:0-11625 GCA_000956255.1 Anopheles punctulatus
TGATACCAACCAAATGAACCAACATTTTGAAAGGATCCACCAAACCGGTGCGTTTATCATCAGCCTTTCTGTGCGTCTGTGCAAGTGTGTGTGCTTGGTGCGTTAATAAACTTTTACATTCATGTTTGACAGTGCAACAATTGTGCTTTATGAAAGAAACATTGTGTTGTTTTACACCGTCCACCGATTGCGAGCAGTTTCGTTTCCATCAATTTCAGTGCCCGCTCATTCAACCGTCACAGCGTGAAAGGCACTGGTGGGCTGGTGATTTCCATCGTGTAAGATGAAAGAGATCGCTCACATTCTTGCGCCTGGGTGGGAGCGATAAAAAATAAAGAAATCATGTAGTCGGTTCGATTGCATGCCAGAATGCGTGGCATGGCGAGCGAGCCCACATGGTAGCCATGCCGATCGGCACTTAGCGCCAGCACTGTACCGAAGATCGATCGATCGAAAGTGAAGCATGTCGGAGGCGGCACCGACCGATATGATTTATCAACCACGTGTCGATTGTTTCACGGCCCTGTGAATTTACACGGCTGCCCTGCCCTGCTGGTGGGTAGTAAAGAGGAGGAAAGAAAGACCTCCTAATGGAAACAAAAAGCCACACGATCTCTCTGGCGAACTGTCTATCTCCGTACGTTTGTACTCACCTGCGTGCGATAAATCGACGATCTACAACTTCTACAACATCGCAACCAAACGCACGTGGTTTACGGATAAGCTTTAGCTTCGACCTGATTTCACGGATGCAAGTGCTTTTTCCAGCAGTCGGCAAGATAATCGTCTACATAGTGAAGCATGATACCGCTGGGTGCAACGAAATCTGGGAACAGATTTTTAAGACATTAAATCTAATTGCTACCGATCGATACCGTTGATCGTGTGGTGCGGCTGGCAAAGTTAGCTGTCTACTTTTTTAGGACGATTTCAAGACCATTTCCCACCGCCAATTACCACCGCACTTTCTATAGTTATTGAGTTTGTAATCAGGGCAGACATCAGTAAAATAATCAAAGAAAGCTTAAAAAGCTCTTAGGGCCATTCGAAATTACCGCTAGGTATTAGATTTTCCGTTTTATGAACATTAGGCTTAGAAGGAAAAGCATCGTTTGATATTCTAAAAGAAGTTTTACTTAATTGGTAATTGCTATATTATCAGAAAAAACTAGTTTTTAATTGTATTGAGGTATTTTAGCTCATGTTTCATGAATGGATGAATATTTGAAGAGGTGTATGTTGTTGTGCAAACTAGTTTAAAACTGTCGCTTTGGACCGATTAGCAACGACAGCATCCAGACGTCGGCATGCCATGTCAGCACGTGGCAGTTGGGCTGACCTAGCCCAGAACATGCCACCAAAAGTATGTCACCAACAGTTTAGACTCACTTCATCTGCTACGGTCACAGTAATATTTGCGACAGATGCACCAAGCGCAGAGGCCTGGCCCCGATCGATCTGGCCCCGAAAAGTAGGTAACGCGAACTGCACTTACCGTAAGCAAATTACGGTTGTTCCTGTTTCGATCCGCTTCCACCCATACCCCACTCCCGTGACGGCTGGAAGTAGGTAGCTACAGAGTGAGCCTTCTACCGACACCTGTTCCGGGAGGTGGTGTCGGTGTCTCCGACAGTAAAGCTTGAAGACAACCGACGAGTGGAAGTTGCAAACATACGAAACTGAATTGACGAGAATTTTCTCTTCCCCTACTCTCACTGCTTCCCTCCGAAAGCTCATATTACCTACCAAGCATGCGGCAAGGGTGGAAAAAATATTGAAAAATGATAGAAATTCGATCATTTCACCATACGCTAATTTGAAACGACATACCACTCCGCACGGATTTGCAAAATGCGCAGCAAAGTCGAAACATATTTACGAATGCTTTGCTCGCAATAAAGCGTATCGTTTGCGTTACGATTCCAATAACTAATTTATGTGACGTAGTAAAGAAGCATCAAGTGGTTTGTTCTGATCCATAAACGGTTTCTGGCAAATTTGCATAATCTATGTAGGCTACATTTTGGACCTCCTGGTGTTAAACACTGCCGTATTATCGAAATCATGCTGAAGTGATTCTACATTCTCCAATCTCTGATTTATGCTCATCGCAATCCGAGGCCATTGTAATGCACGATTTCGCCTGTCAATACAGTTATGTCCATAAACGAAGCCGAATGGTTGGTTAAATGAGCCAATTTGGCGATCTTAAAACGCTGCTGGCGAACGAGTGTAGAACGTGTAGAACGTGTAAGACATTAAGTCAATAAACTAGTTCGGGCTGGATGTATTCGCTGCGTTCGAATCCGGTGGAAGGAATAAAACAAGCTCTCGTAAATGAGCATATCCAATTTCGACAATCAACTATCAGTGTCAATTTGAGCGGGGAAAAGAGGCACAAAACATAATTTCGAATTTATGGTGATTCGCTACTCCGCGCTGTGTAGTAAAATGGGTGATAAATTAGGTAAGCCAAACAGCACTTTATGGAAACTACCCGTTGGGAAACCACCGGGCAGCTTGCAGGCCAATCCCGCGAGAAGTGAAGAGAACCAGGAGGCTTCACTTCCACAAATATAGCTGGCCGCTGACAGTGACACCGTATGGCGTGATATAATTCCAAATACGGTGGAGTTTTTTTTTTTTTTTTGTTTCGCCAGTGAGGACAACTTTAGCTCAATGCTAAACTATGCGACACCAAAGCAAACACCGTTTTAGCACCTACCAGTCGAACACTAATTCATCATCATTTATTTCCAACCTTACTCATGCCGGGGCGGATAGTGCGGTGTTTTTGGCACCGTACCGTGCAAACATCAAACGATGAGCCATTGTTTGAGCATCGTTCGGCACACAACAGCCCAGCCACGGCAGAGAGTTATGAGTTCATCGCGCACTGGTCATAGGCAGTAGCCATTATGCTCTCGGCATGACACCTCCCGATAGTACGCTACACTCGACTACGCAACCATCTTCGCGCGAAGGGGCCACGGGTGAGCTGAGATGAGCTGCAAACGACTTTTACTTTCTGCAGCCCGTTCTCAGCCCGTTTCACCTACCGGCGGCATCTAATGGTGTGGCCGGGCTTTCGCTCGTGTGGACTGAGGTAAGTCGGTAGGTCGTGTAGTGCAGCTGAAGATGCTTAGTCCCGACCGGGGGCCTTGCATTACCTCACAAGTCAATGAGCCGTTGACCGATCCAACGGTACTCGATCACGCGCCCGCTGCGCTAAACGTTGCGTTACGTCCACGGGGTGACGGGACGCATCTTCGCCAACACACACGCGCACGCATAGCTCCAGAGCCACTCATTAGCAGCGCGGGGCAATAAATCATGGCGCTCGCTAGCTCGCTGGGCTTCGACCACTTCGACCCGTCAGCAGTGCCTTTGGGATGCAATAATAGGAAGATGCGCAGGGAGCGATTATTAGCAAGCAATATTCAATGAATCGATCGCACCTTCGCCTCGCGACCATTCTCCAGACCTCGAATTGGAAAACTGGCTTTTGTAAGCCCGCGGGACGGACAATTTTCTGGCCCTCTTCTCTTCGCCGGCTCGCTGTTCCGGCCAACGCTAACGCATCTGGAACCGATGATTGTTCGATCGATTGATCGTTGCATTGATCGCTCGATAAACGAACAGTGCGCGTAAGTGTAGGCTTTGATCGAGAGATAATTAATGGCCGGTCTCGGTGAGGAACCACACGTCAAGGAACTTATCACTTGCCAGCCGTTTATTCGCGCGATAACGTTCGCTCGTGCGTCATTCTGCCTGTACGGCTGGAAGGATTAATTAACAGCTCGCCACATACTTTGGCGTACGGAGAAGGGAAATGCTTTCACCAACCCATTATGCAATGCCAGACTAAAGATGCAGCAATGTATGGTAAAGGCTTAAGTAATCGTGTCTTCGAAAGTTTGGAGAAGCTGGTTCTACTAAATTGCGACCATTAAGAAGTTGGATACCATAGTGAATATGCTCGGGTTTTTTCCATTTATTTCTGGATTATATTTACATGGGATGAAAAGTTTTCTATACTTGCTTTATTCATTTCATGCCTTTAAGAGTAAGTCAAACTGAACCTCCATTCCAAACACCGGCATTCAACGAAGATTTGTTCCCCATTCATCTCATGAAGCATCACACGTGCAACGATAAATGATGCTGTAAATGTGATTTAATATGTCACTAATCCAACCTAACGCGACGTGGCGCGACGTTGAAAGGTATTCAATTTCAATTACGTCCCTCTGTCTCTCTCTGTCTCTCTCTCTCTCGCTCTTTGCAACACTTTTCACTTTTCATCTCCCGTGTCACGATGTCACGCTTTTCGTTACGCAGACAGAGCCAACGAAGAAGACCTGTTTCCCAACGGCCGCCAGTTCAATGCTCTTAATTTGCATTCGACGCAAACCGCGCCACTTACCGCGACATGCCGCATTGCCATTCTCGTCTCCGACACCCCTCGCCGGGTGCAGCCTGTCGGAAGCAAAGTATCGTTGCTGCGTTGCATGAAGTTCAGCCGATCCTCATCCATCTCCGGCTGAACGACACCGCATGCGCCCGGCCCGAAATGGGAAGCGAAAATGTCACACAATTTGTCACCTGCCCGGCGAAAACAGCCACGGTTGCGTTACGCTCCGGTGCTGCAGAAGGCGAAAAGCGAACGTAAAATCGGCGACATCACCCGAGATCCTAGAGCCAAATTAAGCCGATTTGCTCGGCACGTGAAAGTGTGAAACGGTGGTAGGGCTAATCGTTCCTACCGGCGATGCGAAGAAACTGGGACAAAACAGATCGAGCAGTGGGTCAATCCTTCCCCTCAAGCCTGGGGGGGGACCATTTCAACGAATCGGTTTCATTTTCGGTGATGGATAATGAGCTTTACTTTTCAACCATTTCAACACCTGGAACCCGTGGCGAGATGTTCAACGCGTATTGTTTTCATTTTCGTTCATCCCCTTCAACCCTTAGCTTCCTCCCTTTGCTTGATTGCTTGATTGGCGTTTTATATTGACAGCGAATTGCGTGCAATCTTTGGGATTTAGTCTACGCAGTCTATCACTGATCGAGTTAGCACTTCCGATCTCCTATACATCACTCCCATCGTTCCAAGTTTCACGTGTCCTTCGCGTAAGGTATTCAGAGGAAACGGAAGGGAAAGACGGACGTAAACTGCACTGATTATGCAAACCGTCAATCAGTCGGCTGTGCAGCTACTGCAACATGCCAAATCGCTCGATCGCCTCGCAACCAGGCACAGCTTCATAGCCACCCTAAGGAAAACGCTCACACGTCGCGTCGACTTGACGGTTCAGAGCCGAAACGCTGGCGTGTTGTAAAAAGCTGTCGATGGATTAGTCAGCTCGGTTCGTGACGCAGTCTTCCATTGCCGCCGTCTTCCATTCCACCCCCAGGAGGTGTGTGATCGGTAATTTGCATACCTGGCGTGAATTTGTGCATGCAATAGCCACCACCACCACTACTTCGTTTCCATCCACCATCTCCAAGCCACGCCAAGGTGTCTCGGAACAGGTAGTCTGGGTCGATTGAACCCTGCTTGAGGCACCGAACGGACGCGGTGAGTAGTTTTCCGCACGCGATTAGACGGTTACGCGACACCTAAACTCACCCTGTTCGGTCAAGTAACCGTAGCAGCAGCAGCAGCAGCAGCAGCAAAAACAACAGCTTTCCTTTGAGCACTAAGCGGTCGAACGAAATAATTGAGACGATTTTTTCCGTTCACTAATCAATATCCTCTTGTTCAGGTTTGATGCGAACGATGCGGTTTTGAAGACGTCAGTCTATAAGCTACCGATAAGCGCTATTGCTTAGCCACTGTTCTTTGCCCACCACTTAACCTATGACGCAAGACTGCAGGTGATCACCTACCCGGTCAAACTAGCCCCGGTCGTGCCCCCCAGCTCATCGACGGTACTGCAAGCCCTGGCAGATCCAGTCAATCACACGCCACAACGCGATCAGCAAACGAGAAGGCTACCCAGTGAAGGTTTTTGCACTGATTCGCCCCTAGGCTGTGGGACGAGTTCCCCATACAGGGCAGGCAAAATGTTGTTGCCTGCCGGTGTCATTCACTTTCGTCCGCTGTAACGGAAGTCACTAATTAATCTGACCAGTATATTACAAGCCAGACAGCTCAACAGCGTAAGGTGAATTATGTGGGTTTTAGGTGCTACCATCACAGCGGGAAAGTAACTGGTATTCGTTGTTGATTGTATACGAATAAATTTACAAAAAAAAAAACTAAATTTCAGAGAACTTTGTCCATAAAAAAGCTCCCAAGGCATCCCAAGTTCGGATGTTTTGTACATTTTTTATCATTGTTACAGTGTCACTGTACAATCGAATAAGATCGGTGATAAAAAATACATAAATAAATTACTTTCGTTTCACCCATTGGCCCATTTACCCGTTATCTTAATGCCTTAATGTCACCGAAGTCAGGTACCAAAATCTCCCTTCGACCTTGTCATGGTTAAAATAAGAAAAGAAAAACATTGTTCGCAAAATTAACGCAAGCTATTTTAACTGCCAGCGAGGAAAGTAAAACAAATCGATTCTTGCTTCGAAAATAAGACATTAAGGATACTTGCCACACAAAAACTGCTTAACATTTTTCAAAAATATTTAGTCTGCAGATCGAAGAGTGTCATGTCTTGGATTTCAACTTTTACCGCCATTCGATCAACCTCCGAACAGTGCAGCGTAGGATAAAAACAAAATAACACTACACTCTCACAACGTGCATAACCGAGCGCACGAATCATATTTCCAAACACATGATTCATACGTCCATCGTTGCCTCAGGCTGATTTTTTTTTGAGAAGCAAATACGATAAATATCACTTAGTCCGTTGCCAGCAAGTAAGAGAATTTTTTTGTTTTGTCAATCCTGCGCCATTCACGGAACCCGTTCGGCTCACGGTCAGTTGCGAGGCGAGCAAATTGCAACCGCAAACTTTTAAATAAAACGCATCCTTCGCTGCGGTTTGCGCAATTTGTCAATTCAACATAACCGATCAACCTTTCGCGCGAGCCGGTATTTACCTCACGGACGACAAATATCCCAACGGCAATTGCACGGATGTACAGGAAACGACGGGTGAAATAGCATCTTCGCCGCTTGCAACTCAATGCCGACGGGTTGGAAACCTATAGCACTGTGAAATTTTGAGCTCGGCCCAAAGCGATCGAAATCTGTCAAGTGATGGGTAATTTCTTAATTAAAACAACAATAGAACGCACGGCTCACAACCTTCGCTCCCTGCATAGGATGATGAACGTATCGTTCGCCATCAACGGATATACCAACTGATCCACGATGACGTTGTTCAAAGGAGCCTCTCGAAATTGCTTTCGGACACGAAAAAATACATTATCGAGCGCGATCTAGGCGACCACGCACGTTGACGCATCCGAGTTAAAAAAAAAAAAAAAAGATTACGTCCAGCTTGGCCATCGGCATTGAGGGTTTTGGGAAAAGGAAGCATAAGACGATGGGAGCCTAGCATTTACACGCTATCCGCACCGTCGTATGATGATCAAATATTTAGACGCTCATCGACGTACATCCATGGTTGCCTTCGGCTCCGCGGGGAGATTTCTAGCGTGACCGTTCGATTAACATCGTCCGATTGCCACCGCAGTGGGAAACCGCATTAAGACGCACAAATAAAGTTCGCTCCGTCGGGGGTCAGCCCTGGAGAAACGATTTCCTAGCATCTTCTGGCGATCAAAAAAACAACCACGATCGTGACCCAACTTGCTAAAAGCGTAGCCCAAATGGTAAAGAATTTGTAAACGTTTGTTTGATTGAGCTTTTCCGTATAAACTTATTTTAAAAATGCATCTTTCATGAGGCAAAATGGTTACAACTTCTAAACAACTCTGTTTACTTTTGATATAAAGTTAATATTCCTTACCTATGCAAATGATAATGACTACTTTGAATCAATCATTTGTTTTAGCATTAGAGCATATTTGTTTATCCATCTGCACAAAGCAAAGATTGACAATTCAATTCCGCTGTATGCAGAAACAACTTTCATCAACTCAATGCCGGCTCCCAGAAGGTAACCGACAATCTCAACAACAACAAAAAAAACCACTCATTTAAGCGCTAAGTAAGCGTGTGCCTGTACCGCGGATGGATTTCTAATTTGCCCACCTGTTTCGCATTTTTGCTCACTCTCACCCGCAGATACATCACCCCGACGACGCTGCCGCAGGTGATTGCACCATCGAACAAATCCACCAGCACCGGCATATCGCAGAAGCTGCGCGACCTGGCGACCTCGGCCGGTTTGCTGACAGCCAAACCGAGGCCGCCGCTGAAACCGG
Source organism: Anopheles punctulatus (assembly GCA_000956255.1). Lineage (NCBI taxonomy): Eukaryota > Metazoa > Arthropoda > Insecta > Diptera > Culicidae > Anopheles > Anopheles punctulatus. The sequence goes on from JXXA01019009.1 coordinate 8,362, forward strand.
TCATCAAGACGCGCGGCTCCAACAGTACCGAGTTCCCGAAAAAAGTCACATTCAGTGCTTTTGCAACCGTGCAGGTTGTTTGAGGACAAGATACGGCAAAGAGATCGAGAGCATGAGACACCCGGATCCCGGACCCGGCAGGACTGATCCTGGAGGCGTTCCGTCTCCGACGTGGTCCACATAAACCAACCATGGCACCATCCCGGACTCAACCGAGCTGAATATCAACTATTTCTACACCCGTTCGCAGAGGAAATAGTTCGTTATTCTACACAACCGACTCACCCCAAATAATCCGAAGTTAGCTGTAGCATCTGTCGAATTTGATTCGATGAACCCTACGGATAGGATAAGCAACAAATCAGCACACAATCATCACACGCCGCTTCCACCCCACACCAACCCTCCCTGTGATCCTTCGTATCCTTCTCGTGCCACTGCATCCGTCATGGACTGGACTGACTTGTACGCTTGTACGCTAAATGCTAAACAAAAACCAAACTTTGCCAAGCAACCCATCCACTGCACAAGCCTGGCAGCCGCTGCAGCAGGCTAATCTCGGTACAAATTGATCAGCGGATGCGTACCCTCTCCCGAGGGGAATGCGAAAGCGTTACATCACGCTAGCAGCTAGTGCGGAATTTACTGCCGATTCGCGCTCGGTAGGACGGCAAAACTACCCAACAGCCCAACAGGTTGCGAATGCAATCGATATTACGATCGGTTCACGTCATTGGTGCAGCAATTTGTGATTTGTGTATTATTTTTTTCCGCTCCCCGCAGGCAATTTTTATTCGTATCCAGTTTAAGGCAGGCTCCTGCTATTAGTCAATATGTTGTCTGCCGGGCAGGACGCAATACACACACGCACCGAGAACAAGTGCACAATCGTGGCTGGGTCGAGTAAGAAAAAATAAAGCATAAAATCGAAGCTCAATTGAGAGCGGGAGCTAGACTTGACTACACGTGTAGACGTGTTTTTTGTTTGTTTGTGTGTATTTGATGCATCGTGATCTAAAAGTTGGCCCTGTTCAGGGCTTGCCAGTTGAATTTTTTCGTTTCTTCACATTATTGTGCATCGCGAGTGGAAAGTTTTTTGCCCAGAAATGCGTCACCTTTAACATACAGGCATAACTGTGTGTATTTTAGGCAGTTAGAAAACTCTTTCAATACGAAAATTCTATTACAACGAAACTATTTGTCTCTTTACCACCTCCTAAAGAAACGCTGCAAACGTGGTAGCGATAATTAACGAAGACAAAAATAATCGGCCAAACAATGCGACAGTTTCCAACAACACCCGGAACAAACGGCATAGTGCACTTTTCCAGCGCACGCACGAGCTAGAGGATAGGTACGAAAAATGAGCAGGAAACAGTTTCATTGAGATCGAGATAACCCAAAGAAAAAACGAGGGCTTGCCGATCGCGACCTACCACCACCAACGAACAATTAGATCAATTACAGATATCTGGAACGAGCGATGTTTTGGAAGCTGCGCGCCGAGCGTACGCCTGGGATCGTTTGCAAAATATACCGTACGGTGCATGGCTCACGTCATAAGAAAAAAATCTTTATGGAACGAAGAAAAACAAAAAGCATACTGATACGTGCCGAACGACCAGCTTCGGGTGCTTGAGAAAGCAGATCTGGTTCATAAAAAAAAAATCCCGCTGCTTTCGATGAACGTGCAATCGATCGTCTGATTTTTTAACGCTTGTACAACGTTCCTTAATTGTGTGATCTACTGCCCTTAATGCGGACAGTTGTCACATCACCTTCCTCACATTCGTTAGTGGCTTTCGACAATCAAACTTAGCTGTTACTTTATCATATCAGTGATTGGAGGGCGGTGAGAAAATCGGCCATGTAGGCAACCAACACAAGGCAGCAAAGCAGTTGAAAGCTAATAGGAAAAAAAGCGTATAAACTACTATCAAAACTTTCACTAGACACCTTAACACAACCAGGTAGATTCGCATACTAGAAGATCCAACATTAACTATCCGAGCACCCGTTTCTGCACTAAGTACGAGTCACAAGAACAACAGGATGGTTTCCAAGTCAAGGTATAAAACTCGATTCCCTCTGTAGCAACTGCTGAAACTGTTACGCCACTATTACGCTTTAAATTCGAACCATACTTAAATGACGCAACGCGGCAGAGATTCCAAATGATGCTAAGCGACAGAAGAGCACAGCGAAACAAGAATGACCATTAAAACAATAAAATGACCAAACATAACAAAGATTACGCACCGAATGAAAAAAAAACAACGATTTAGTGAGAGGAATCGGTAAAGGAAACGTAGAGTAAAAGAAAGAGCAGCCAAGCGATTAAAAACATATTATCTCCCACGGTTTTTATGTAAATACTAATCTAACCCCTAAGCGGAAGATAACCGTTCAAAGATCGTCGGAATCGTACTCAACGTCGAGGAAGGCACGGCTCAAAGCCTCAGCCGATGGTGTCAATCCGTCATCAATGTATATGTTGTGATCGAACAAGAACAATCTATGCAAATGTGATCGAGAGCACATCATCTGTAAAAAAAAAAACTTTCCCTCGGTCAAGGAACGTGAGCAAATTAAGTAGCATATTTGAATAAAAACAAACTGTTTCAAATAGCTGGAATGAAGTACTACAAAGAGTCTGTGTTTTCGATTTCAAAGTTTCCCAATCCGAATGAGTGAAATAATTTCTTCGCTTGGGGTCTGCCATTTAAGTACACTTAATATCACACAAACGAATTCAAACATTTCAGGTTTTATATCATAGGATGTCTTCACCGATGCGAGCCTCTTCGGCACCGAACAGACTCACGTAATCGTTCGCATGCACCAACCGGATATTAATATTCATAATTCGTGCACCGTTTTTTTTTTGCGTAATCTGCTTTTGGCCAGCCTATCTGTTCCATGCGCGCCAAACTGTCCCAAGATTCCCACTCTGCTCGGTGTTTCATCTCACCGAAAGAGCGCAACCCGTTCAGTGCAGTGAATTTTCGAGAAAAACTGGACAATGCGGAGGGACCGTACGAAGGGGATTATGCTTTCGTTACCGAGTCGACCCCGGCGACGACGATCATTGCACTATTAGTGAAGTTTCCATAAAAAGCGATGTCTCGGATACGCGCTGGAGACGACGCGTCTTACTAACGACTCACGTTCAGCTGCTCAAGACCTCCGATTCCTACTCCCGAGCTCGCATGGAGGCGCAGGTCAAGTAGGGGAGCATAGCATAGGGAGAGGTTTGCAAAAAAA
>JXXA01019013.1:0-17592 GCA_000956255.1 Anopheles punctulatus
GAAAGAGACTGGGTCGGTCAAATAAAGCTCGCAGGCGAACACCGACATCATCGGGGGATGGATGGCATCTTTATCAAATGATTGCTTTCAAATGGCTCACCCCAGCGCGGTGCTCTATAAAGTGACAAAAGTCATTTCGTTCTGCCCGCTAGGCCGCAAATCGCATCATCGACTCCAGAAGTCCACCAGGGAATTGCGATCGAAGAAAGTTGCGACCATGTGTGAGGGTGTGTTGGGGACTTTCTACGGTGCCGTTTAAAACAGGACAAGATTGTACGCTTCAACACGCAATCAGCTTCCCTGTTTTGGGGGTAAATAACGCTCGTGTGGTACACCTCAGGCACTAAATGATTCCGTTCGGTTTCAAAGCACGCATGTGAGAACGGTTTGCGTGGGTTTGTCTACAAGCAATTACACTCACCCTCAAGGGAAGGGGTGTAACGTTTTTGTACGTATTCGATAACAGACAGCGAACCACCCCTCGAATCGAATATCCCATCCCGAAGACGTCTAACGGTCGTCGGAGAAGGAATTGACGGAAAAGAAAAACATCCAAATCCTCCCACCGATTTTCGGTCCGGCCAGGCAGCGGAGGGCAAATGCAGACGTAAAATAAACAATATATTCATTTCACATGTTCTACCTACATGCATGGGCCGTGGGCCGTGCGGAAAGCGAAAGGAAGCCCTGCAGGAACAATTCTTCCCCCGGCATATGTGAGTCCATCGAAGTGTGCGGGGTGGGTAGCGTTTCCCACAACGGATCGCGTAGGGAGACTGCCGCTGCATGAATAAACAAATGCAAAATTCCAACCGAATCGAACCCGAACGAAACCAGCGTGTTCCCGGTGTCCCGATGGTGTCCTATCTGTCACTTGAAATCTGTAGGAATCTACCCCGCAAAGAAACAGAATAAAAAAAAAAAAACATTCTTCTTCCGGCTGTTGTTCGGTTGTGGTTTCTACTAAAGCAGTCTTGAATGCCTTCCCGCCCGCCCGTGCGGTCGAATATAAAAGGATTAGGGGGGCAGTTGGGCGGGAAAGCAGGATTTACGAACGAACCTATAACCAGCCGAACAATGTGTGTAGGGAAGGAAACCAGCGAAAGGATGCGTCGGATGCTACGGTTGAAGTATTCGACAGTTCTTCGTTTGCTGTTTTTTGTTGAGGTTGAATGGGCAATTGAGCAGCATCGCATAGCTCACATATCATTCCTCGCTTCCGTGCAAGTTGAAGAAGTGGGCCCGCCCACCCCACGCTCAAGAAGGGACAGCATGCCCGCCGACGAACGTATGGACCGGAACTGAAAGGATATTGGAAAATCGCTTTTTTATTGCGGCGGAAGACCATGAGACTGTCCGAGCTTCCGGGAGGAGGGTGGGTGTGTATGTGATATTTTTTGTTGTTGCGCCCGTTCTGGGCTTCATTTGCAACGATACACCATGGGTTAAGAGAGATTTGTAGTACGATACGCGGGAATATGGTTGGAATAAACTTTCTTTCTTGTTTTTTTTTTCTTGCTGCTACTCCGTGTTTCGGTTGAAGCGATAGCGCTTCGATAAAGTGGAAAAAAGGGTCCGAAATTGAGTTATAGCGTTCCAATTGTGGCCACTTGGCAGCTTGCCGGCAAGCGGGACGGCGTGTGGATGGGGCCCGGGGGGCAAATCGAAGGGGCAGGCGAGTTTTTATATAGTTTTAATGTATTGATATTCATCGTCAAATTGGTGCGTATGTGTTATGATGACTTTGATTTATTGAACAGCGTTGGGAAAGGGATCCGATTCTCGTATTCTGCCGATCGTTTTGGGACGATTTAAATGTGGACAGGTTTAGATTGATATCGCTGTACTATTTGCATGACCAACAAATGGTACCGTTTTTATTGGTCATTTTAGAAACGATTTCTTGGGGGAAAAAAGGCGAGTTCGTTGTGTTGTCGATCCTCGGAGTGTCCTTTCTGAGGGACATGCTCATGCCCCGCAATGAAATAGTCTCCGCGTAATCCGATAAGCTGCTGCTTTTCTTTTTTCTCATCATAAATCAAACGCGCAGTGTTTGTGCGGAGATAGTGCGAAAATCGCATACATATCCTGTTAGTACGTGCAATGCCTTGGTGCCTTGGCGCTGGCTTCTTTCAACGTGTCGTTGCGCCACCGTAGCAGGAAGTATCGGTATCGTATTGCAGTAATCCATACATCATGCCAAGGAGCAGGCCCACATGAGCGGGTGTACACTGGGACACAATCGAGTGCTAATGTGTGAGGAAGCGTCGAAGGAGTTTGGTAAAATGAAATTTGACAGCCCATGCTCGGAGCGCCGATGTGAAGGGAGGTTCTTTTGAAGCCTCCTTTTCGTGACAGGTGAGACGACGGGTTTGGCTGGATGAGCATGGATGGCATGGAGGAGCGCATTTCGGTTCGAACCGAGCACTAGATCAGTTTGAGGCGCAAGTGGCGCCCAAACACGTAATGAAGTGTCGTGGGCGGCAAAACGTCTTCCGCACGCTGCCGGTGGTGAATTATGGTTGCCACTTGGAGGATGAAATATCTATTATTTATTGCAATCACTGACATCTTCTCGCATGAACTTGGCCCGTTTGTTTTGGTGTCTCGGGGTGTATCCGGTCGCGCACAGGCGCACGCAATCGAGTCACGTTTTGCCGAAAGGGAGATTCCATTCGCAACGTGAAGATCTTTTCAAAAACGACCAAACAAATAAAAAAAAGAAGTCGCCTCAAATCCGTAGGCGCGACCACCGCGCGACACAAATCCAATCATTATAAAGTGCTGCCAATATATCATCGACCTTAAATCGTGAAGCTCCGCGCAGCCCGCGCAACCCGAGGGTGGTCTCCAGACGTCTGCGACGAATTTATGTAAAACCAATCCAAATAAATGAACCCGTTGGGGAGGGAAGCTATTTTTTTGTGACAGCCGTAAGCAGTTCGCATCGCGAACGAAGGGATTGACACACGCACAAACGCACTTAAGGGGTCCGTTTATTTTGAAAGCATCCTTTCACCAAAACGACACCCTGGGAAGATGATTTATTGGGTGTGATTTATCGGTTACCCCAAGCGTGCTGGAAGCATGCTTGTTTTTTACGCGCCAGGAAAATGGGAAATCCTTTTCACGAACCAAATCGCAAGGCTCCTTGCCACCGAAAGTCTATTATCAGCGATTGTGCAGGCGTCAGATGTTATTGAAGACTGATTTGAATACGCAATTTCATCATCGTCAAACTACGGAAAAAGTGTAAAGTCCAACTGTTCGTTGCAAGTATCAACGCACGCAATATTTCGTGCTACATTGTACTTGTGCAAATGCATCTACAATGTGTACCAATTACAATGTGTTTTTATCTAGTCACATGGCATCGAAACGTTGCTTGAGACGCGGATTTCAGCGGGGAAAAAGTATTAAAAGGTTTGTAGTTTCTGGTCGATTTACCAGTTTCAGTGACACAGTACGGATGACGATGAACGTGATCATAGCACTCGGATGTGTGTTGACGTTGCTATGGACCAACTTGGCAACGGTGGATGGAGTTGTAAGTAGTGTGGCAAGTGCTGTGAACAGTCAGATTGTAATCGTTTAATGCCTTCTCAATTAGATCTACGAATTTCTGCTCACAAGTTTTGAAGCCGTTCCACAGGAGTTGGACGACATGTTGGACTATGGTACCATTCGTTTGACTCGGCAGGGAAAGAATAAGGTTGGTGTTGCCGGTTCCTTTAGTGTGTACAAAAATGCCGGCTCCGAAACGCAAGTAAGTACAGACTTGCTTCAATCCAAAAAGGTATGCCTTACCTGCTATCGTTTGATTCGCAGGTACGCTGGACCGTGTATAAAATCGATTTCTTGGGCCACAAGCGAATGTTTGTGAATGGGGCGGGTTCACTGTGCACGATCATTGCAAACGATGAGGTGATCTATCCGCAGCTGCTGGAAATGTCCAACTTGCCACCGCAAGATTCGTGTCCATTCCCGAAGGGCAACTTCACGATCTTTAACTACGTGTTCGACGAAAATAGGCTACCGCCAGCAGTGCCAGCGAGCGAATGGCTTATGGAGGCGATAATCTCCCGCGATGGTAAAGTTGGCGCTGGGTTTAGAGTAGGGTTTACTACCAAATGAGAGGAGAGAGAGAGAGGGAGAGAGCGAGAGCCAAAGGGAAGGTCATGTAGAAGGCGAGTATTTAATAGCAATGGTACAACTTTTTTTTTTCGATCGATTAATGATGATAAGATAAATGCAAACAGGGTGCGTTTGGGGTCTGCTAGGTATTTAACGTATAATTATTTGACGCTCACGCTTGTGCTATAGTTTCCTGTGCTTGTTTCGCTTGATGTTTGATAAGCTGATTGGGGAAAACGATGACAATGTTCAATCAACCATTCTTATATTTAAACCTGCCTGTCTAATATAATAATGGAATAGTTTAAAGAGCGTAACAGACGATGAAAATGTTTCATTGTGGTTTTGTGTTTATTACTTTTGTGTACTTGTTTACCGCATGTTTTGTGCGTATTTTACTAGCAGTTCAGTGTTGCTTGCAGAATTACATTATGCATACCATTTCTCGTCCCCAGGCTTACCAAATAATGTTTGAATATTTAAACTATTTACCATTGAAATATGATAACTTAGTTGACTTTGGTACGCTGCGCATGAAAAAAGTGGGTCCGAACAAGATCGTCCTCACGGGTTCGTTTATTTTGTTTCAAAATTTCGGCGATGAAGTGACGGTAATGTCGTGTGAAACACACCGTTCGCATTCGAACCTAACGAGTCTTTTCAGGTTTTAGGAAAGCTGTTCCGGAAGGCGAGTGGCACCAGTGGAGTACCATACATTTCGCAGAAAAACACCATCTGCAGAATGGCCGCAAACGATGTACTGATCTATCCGCAGCTGATGGCACATTCGAACTTACCGCCGCAGGGCACATGCCCGATACCGAAGGGTAACTATACGGTGGACAACTTTTTGATCGACTTGAAGAAACTACCGCATGTGATACCTTACGGTGAGTGGCTTTTGCTGTTGGAGTACGTAAGGAGCAATGAAGTGATTACTGGGGCAGAGTTTTATTTCACCATTGAACCGTAATTTGGCTAAACAACTAGGAGATAAATCTTAAAGAACAAACGTCAAATAAATGCATCCTTGAAATCGATCAGGCAGGCAACTTCGATCCGTTTCGTGTGTTTCGAACTTGATGTACCAGTAGATGACGAGTCACGAGTGACGAAGCTGGGGATATTCTACTGTCATCTGTTATTTATAGGCTAGCGGCCATAATCATCCATCAGCCGAGCCAACACACGTAACATACACATTATCGGAATCTTTCGCAACCTGCTCGGTCGGTTGCCTGGATCTTTTCTCTTCCCTGCGCTTCGGTAGAAAATTGACGTATACGAAATACGTGCGATTATCGTATAAACCACCGAATTATCGGCAGAGCCGCCGGCCGCCGGTAGGCTCTGCTGCCCGTGGAAAGAAAACCGTCGTCCGTTGTTCGGTTGGGCCAGAGGTTTTATTTCTTTTTAACTGCGTTTCGTGACACTGCGGCACGCTGGTGCGCCCGAGAGAGATACGGCAATTTGGTCACGACAGTATTGCGCGCCTGCAGGGTAGGCAATCGGTGTTCGGTGTGCTACTGCAGAATGCCGTCGTCGGCTCGGGGTCCATATCAATAAAAGTGAGGAATTCTCACATGGGCAATTGTCACCGGGTTCATGCCGATGCCACCGTTACGGCTACTAACTGTTCCCGTCGAAACACCGACGACCGGTCGAAGCCATCAAAGAGTGGTAGCTCTTTCGGGACATCGTAAACTGGTGCCGTGGTCGCGACCGTTTCTAGCGCGGGTGTGAGGAGTCTTGCGGATTGCATATCTTACGGGGCGAAGATGATGTTCACGGTGACTGACTGATGACTTTTTCCCAAGAGCAGACAACACCGTGTGGCCGTTGCAGTTCGGAGTTGCCGACGATGGCGATGGTGAAGATGACAACGGATCAACTCTGCGTCTTCCTGCGCTACGCTACACGAGTCCAGTTTATGGGTTTTTAACAACTCGTTAGTTTTCACTTAAGACGTTTTACGTTCTTCGAACGACGTTTTCTCGTGACGTGGCACCGTGTGGCCGGCGTACGGATGGCCTGCTCGCATGAGCCTGCTCCGTCCGGTCCGGTCGGACGACCATCGAGAGCCCTGAGTTCCCTGTTCCCTGGCCGATGACGGTGGATTGCGAATCCCTCGGACGTAATAAGCAAAGCTAATCCCAGCTGATTTTCGTTTCACCAATTCGATGAACCGTCTTCCTAGGAGATGACTTCAAAATAAAAAAAAAAAAACTTCACACGGCTGGATAACCGAAGCGCAGGCCTGATAGGCCGCACGTGGCCCGAGGGTGGTGTTTTATAATTTGATTATAAATTAATTTTTGACCTCCTCCTGGCCGAGGGTGATGGGCGCTGCAGGTGAGATGAACCCTTTTGCAGCACGATAGGCCATCCGATGGCTTCCGGAATTCCGGCCTGCTCATCCCGTCGGCTTTGATCTGCCGCACCAAAGCGAGCAAGGATCGAGCGGGAATGGCCGACCCTGGCCAACGAGAAATCCCGAGCGGCCGGGCGTTAAATTTAAGTCATTTTACTTTACGGCACTCGCTGCACGTGGAGTTTCGCGGGGATCGCGGCCGCTACTGTCACTTTGATTGGTCCATAAAAAAAGAAACGAACCGAGAGAAAGTCATAATGAAACGAAGCTTAGCGCAGGGCAGTGGATGGTAATTTGGAGCGAGTCTGTTACTTTTTTTTTCGTTGTTGGTATTTTAGTTATTGGTCGCCTTGGGTCTTCGGTGAGACTTTCTTGGCGACCTCTCGCGGGATCCTTTTTCGCGGGCACTGTCAACTGTCGGACAGGTCTACCGAGACGTCGAAACACGGTGGCCCCGGTCGGGCACGACGTGAAGAAACGAACGCACCAAGGAAAGCATATCAGCAGCGAAGCGACATGCAAAACCTTATGCAGCCTGAACTAAAGGGAGGATAGAGGAGAGCAGAAAAAAAAAACGCAACCAACGGTTTCGTGCCCGGTCCCTAAACCTCTGGACAAGCGTAAGTTGTGGGAGTAATGACGACGGCTCCTCAGGGACCGGTGCCGCTTCTGTTCGGTATGATTTATAGATATTATCTGTAATTTGAAGATATTTGATAATTTTTTATGTAAATTCATAATTAAAAAATTTATTAATGTCCGTTCGCAAATGCCCATCTCCAGCACGGGCCGATGGCGATGGATGGCTGGTGCTGGAGCTGCGTTGGGGCGCTGCGGAAAGATGGGAAATCGTGAAATTTCCTCTCGTTTTTTTCTTCCTCCTTCGCCTTGGGAACAGGAATTAATGTTTCCAACCACGTTGCGAAGGAGATGGGATGGGTTGTTTTTTTTTCTTCTCTCTTTCCCGGTGGTTAGCGTTCCAACCGGCATCCAAGCAGCCGTTGGAAGGGTAGATTTTTTGTTTGTGATATTTCATTCTCACAAACGTCAGTTTCCAGCGGTGCTCGCAAAGTCTTTGAAAAAATGCACCGGCCGCTTTTGCGGCCATTAGGGGCTATCCGTTGAGAAGGATAATTTATTTCCAATTGTTTTGAAAAATAAAATGGATTGGGTGGTGGCAACGTTGTTTGAAATGTTATTTCTATTTTACCGTACACTTCTGTAGGCCTGTTTTAGAAGTATAATGGTATATTTTGTTCTCGTATTCATTACAACATCAGGGGCTTTCAACACAACAACTTAAACGGACTCGGACTATCACCGAGACAGAGGTTAAGCTGGCTCTGAGTTTACACTGCCACTCTCATCAGCTTCTTTTTGAACCCTGCGAAGGATAAGCAAAGAAAAGTGATACAATTTCCATTTCCCCGACATCCGGCAATTGGGAACATCAGCGTGCTTGTCCATAATAGAAAGAAATCAAAGTTGAAAGAAATGTTTGCGCTTGGATCGTCCACGTAAGGCGCACCGAAACTCGAATGCCGTAATTACAGCCGTACCCTGACAGCTAAATTTAGGCTTCCGAACTTTGTTACCCATACTTACGTGAAGGAGGTGAAAAAAGTTTTCCCCTCCACCTTCCCTCACGGCATGTAACGTCAGAAATCGAACTGTCATAAATTATGTTACAAATTGCGCTGATCCCGAAAGTTTCGGAAGCGCTAGTAAGTAGAACCTTACGAGTTTTTGTGTGCATTCGAAGCAGCGGCGGCAGTTTATGAGGCTAATTAAATTAAATCGAAACCAGACGTTCGCCGGGCGCTCGGCAATCTGCATTGCCGTGAATGGTATGAAACTGCCAGAACGGAAATTGCTGCCTGAAAATACGCGGCCCCGGGGGGGAGATGGTGGATTCCTTCCGGTGGTGGAAACAAAAAAAAATAAAAAATTGGCGGACATGCAAAGGCGCCGAATGATTTCGTCCGAATGCGGCAGTCTGGTAATTGGGAAGTATGTGTATGTGATGTGGAAAAGTTGAACCATTATTGCTTTCATCGCCCGATTACGAGGCCGCGCGCTGATGCGGGGATTTGTGGCGGATGTTCGCCTCGTTTTTTTTATTATTTTTTGGCGTAGGAAATGACACCGGTCCTAAGGCTTTCCGTGTACGTCAAATTACCCACAACAAGGATCCAATATCCAAAATTAAACGGTTGCCTAGCGGGGGAAATGGGCGCGCGATGGGAAGATTGTCACGGCCCTGACAACGGCAATCCTTTCTGAGCCCGATAAACCGCCTAAATGCAAGTTTGCTATCAATCTGCGAAGAAGCGTTCGGGGTTTGGTTATTTTTTTGGTTCGTTTTAACCTGTGTTTTTTTTCTATTCACCCTGGCGTTTGAGACGGGCGCGAATATCATTTACTGCCAGCTCGTTTCATTTGCCCACCAGCGGTCGCTGGGCGTATCGGGCGCCCCCTTCGGGGCGGATGTGTTCTTTCGCGCACCGCTCGGTGACAGCAGCATCGTTTTCTCCGTATTTCAATCACATCAAAAGCATAATCGGGGAAAATTCTTTTCAATTTATCCTTGTGACATATTTTTGTGTTTTTTGTTGTTGTTGTTGTTGGCTTTCGTGCTTCTCTCGGTTGGTCTAACCCGCGTCATCCCGGTTTGGTTTGTATCGTAAGCGTTCGTTTGAGCGTTCGCGGAGGTGTATCACGGTAACTCAATCTTTTATCTCAATCACGTTAGAGTGTGCCATGCTTTCCTTGGCGGTAGCGAAAGTAGGCTGCGTTTGATGGTAGTTGACATGATGCTCTCAACGTGTCAGCGATGCGTGTATCCTGCGAGACGACACTTGACAATGCGAGAGAGCGAGAGAGAAAGAGCGCATGATAGCGAAGAGGTATACGTGAGTTGAAATTAAATTTAATCGTTGCTGTTCGATGGCGTTTTTTACCATCAATATGTGATTATGCATTTCAAATGAACAACCATCAAAAGTAAAACATGAAACTGTGTGATCCTGAAAAATACTTTTCTTTTGCAACACATTCTTCACACGTGCTCTGCTCGTGCTATCTCTCTCTCTGATGCATACGTACACACCATGCCTTGCTTCAATTTGTTCGCAACACACGTGTCCGAAATGTTCGTAATGGTCTCAATCGCTTTCGGCCCTCAGCTGACAATTGGTCTTCGCAAGTCCGTTCGCACCTTCACGTGCACGCCCCGGGACAGGCATTGATTCTGTTTCTGTGTTTTTGTGTCCAGAGAATGACTTCTAGCACTGACTGACATGCGGTGGGGTTTTATTATGTCCTGGGCACGTTCTAGCAGATCCACTCAACCCCCATATGCACGCTGCCTCACGGTGTGATTGAGAAAACATCTTGTAAGTTGCTTGGGTTTATGGTTTTTATTGTCAAAGTTTTCTTACGATGCGTCCATCGCTCGATAGTGAATCCCGAATCCTGTTGTGGGATCCACCGTAACGTGTTGTGCTGGATTGTGCTCGGGAAAAGTTCGGTTTCTGGTGAAGATGAAGGTGGGAAAAACAACGAAATCCGACGCCGAACGGTTGACTCTGCTTGAAAAGGGTCTTATGGGTTTGTGTCGGGCTGAGGTTTTACCCACAAAAAAGCATGTACACTTTCGGGGTTTTCATCGCAGAAGATGTGAATTTCGATTGTCTTACACGATGGAGCCGCTCACTTGTCTCACCGGAAAGTTCGGAAAGATTCTTCCGAACGGACTTCCCGGGAAAGGGGTTTTCTTTTGTACGCCGATCAATGTTCACCATTGGAAAAAGAAATGTATTATCGGTTGTTGAACGTTCCGCAAATTGTGCTGACATGCGATGGTTTATGGTTCGATAATTGATTGCGGCTTGTTTGTGTGGCCGTACCATCACAACCCATTTGCTATGATTTACGATACTTGAAGTTGAAGTTTGGCAAGTGCAAAAAGAAAGGGTTTCGACCGAATAATCGATATATTTTTGCAAAAAAAAAAACGATAAGATTCGAAATGAAGCAGGAAAATGAGTGCGGTAAAATATGCAAACTTTTTCCCTTCCAGTCGCACACTGCAACGAAAGGCGATTCCCGTATCAGCAGGATCTTGTACCGTGATTTATGCTTTCCCGGTGTGGTCGCCTTAGCAACCGCAGAAAAGGGGAAAAAATGGCCATTCCTCTACCCCCATTCCTCTACCCCCATAGGCATGGGTTTGAGCAAGGAAGGATGGCTAAAAAAACACATCTCACGATAACCGAGATATCATTGCCCAGGCAAAGGCGTAAAAGGGCATAAATTAATTAATGAAATTAACAATAAATCATAAAAATTTAATTTAAAAAATCCACAAATTTTCCATTTTTCTTTCTTTATCGGTGCTCTGGCTTATTTGAAGTTTGGCTGACTGTGTGTGTGTGTGTGTGTGTTTTTTTTCCCTCTCTGGATCACGCCTTCGGTCCTCTTCATTTCTTTCTTTGGTTTTCGCGTTTTTCTTGTGTGTACTTTAATTTTGTACCGTGACGAAGGTTCCCGCTCCGGCTGGGAAGGGTCAGTGGATAAGCGGCCGCCACACCGCACCCGCCGGGTGGGTGGTGAGAGGTGCAGTGAAAAAACAGTAACCCTTTTACTTGATCCCACGCGGCCCACCCGAGACCGCGTCGGGTGAGCCAAATTTTTCTAGTCGCTAGTTGTTGCGTGGTACGACTCGCTTTGACTCATTTGAAGTTGTGTGAGGGCTTTTTTGCGTTCCCCCTTCCTTCCCTTCCGTACCAGAAACCAATCCCGGAATGGAAGGCGCTGATGGCGTAACAACACCCCTGGCCATCGGTAGCCTAACCCGCCTACCCTCGTCGCCCGCCCGAAAGAGTTGAGGAAGAAATATCAAATATTTACTTTTAATTCGGATCATTCCTTTTTTTGTGTATATGTGTGTGTGTGCCTGTGCACCACGACACGCGAACTTTTTTTCTATGCCGCCTTTCCGACTGCTAGACGCGGGCGCGTTCCCTTGGAACTCGTCAGATTTGCTCGATTTTTCCATTGCGTTTCGTTGCAATGCGGTAAAGGACTCTTTTATTCGGGTCCGTAGAGTTTTTCTCTACCTCTTCTTCCGCTTTCCTTTGCTTGTACTTTTTGGCGTTAAAAGAAACGGGTGACGCGATTACGGGGAAAAAAATGATGGAGGAAGACGGTAGGAAATAAAAAACGCGACCAGAGATTGTATGCAGAATTATACAGGAAGCAATTTTCCGCCGGTGGCATCGAGCAAAACGATTCAAGTACAGTCTGTGACGTGGTTTGGTTGGGCGTTTTTTTTTTGTTTGTTCGTTTTGCTTCGTTGGTGTTTGTTTCTGTTGCTCGGTCGTTGTAAGGCTCTGTTTCCAATCCTTTCATGCCACTGGCCAACTGCGATCCGCGAGCCGGAGAAGCTAGGGTAGTAAATCTTTCAATAATTTAGCCCATTTTTTATTTCAAAACCCACACTCCTGCCACACGCCTTTCTAAGGTTGTTGCTCGCCTCAGTTATTTCTGTCACTTTCTGCCAAACTTTTCGAACCGAAACCCCACCGACCGACCGACCGACCGACGGTGGAGGAAGTGTTGCCCGGGACGTCAACTGCTTGGCCAGTGGTTTGGACGAGTGGATAAGAAGCGAGGCAACACACGGCAAAAAAGGGTTGATATCTCGAGGGTATCTGGATTTCGTGTGATTTTTTTGTTTGCTTCTTCAGCTTACCCACTGCTCTTCCAGCCGGGGGGGAAAGTATTGAAATTTCGGAGGGAATGCGATGAAACAAAAAAAAAAAACGGCACTGGTTCCTTGCGTTTGCAAAGTTCTTTAATTTCAATTTTAAGCTAGAGTGAAAGGATGAAAAATTCATCACCATTTGTCGGGGACTTTTGGCATGGCGATGGCGAATCAATCATTGGATAATCTCTTTGATGCCGCCAGTTACCATTTCGAGCTGGCAGCGTGCTGCTATCCGACGACGCCGCAGGATGCGCTGAATGAAGGGTGAGAAGAGGTTGGGATTCATCTCGTCCGGTTTGTTGGCACCCACGATGAACGACACGATGACGGCAATGACGATCGTTATCAGCGCTCCCATCGTCGTGTACCACAGGTAGGATATGTGGTAGAGCGCAAACTCTGGTTCCCTGTGCGAAAGCCAAACCAAAAGTACGCTTTACAAGTGCTGCTGGAAATGAAAACTTGCGCTAGAAGGTGACATACGCAGGAGTAGAATCGATCGGAGGGACTGTTGCATTCATCGCCAACATGCTCATGGGCTCACTGGCGATAAAATGGTAGCTACAACCTCGCGTATCAACCGGTTTAGCGTCGAACGTTAGATCACCGCTTGCTATGGCAAGTTGTGCTTTAAGGCAGACCCAAATCATCACCGCCAGTCCAACGGATCCTCCAACGATAGCTCCCTGGAAGTAAATGTACGGGTATCGTTTGCACAGAGCTGAACAGGGGATCGTTTTGGGATGTCCTTTGTACGTACTGTTCCATTGGCCCACGGAACCAGAACTCCTAACGTGAATATTCCCAGCAGTGGTCCATTGCTCACGCTGCCAAGGCTCATGGAAAGCTGCAGAACGGATCCAAGCTTCTCCACCACCAGCACCAACCCTACACAGATCGCTCCAAAGATGGCCACTACTGCTCGCATTATGATACTGAAAGTGTGAATAGTACCACAACTTAGGACCAACACCTTTGCTTAGAACACTCCACTCCTACTTACGATGATTGCTTCTCCGTGAGGGGACGGTTCGAAAAGGGTTTGAAGAAATCTTCCAGCACTACGGCGGACATGGAGTTCAGCCCGGTTGACAGTGAACTCAGAGCGGCCGAGAATACACCCGCAACGAACAGGCCCGGTAGGCCTGGAAAGTCACCCAACGTGTCCATCACCAGCAGGGGCAACAGTTGATCCTTCGCCTTCGCCAGTTTGGTTGTGAGAGGATCGCAATCGTAGTACTTGGCGTAGATGAGCAGCCCACTGTAGCAGCACAGTGCCAGCAGCACTAGCGTGCCGAAGATGAAAGTCCACAGCGCTTTCTTGGCCGCGACCATCGACGGTAGCGAAAGGTAGCGTTGTATCATGTTCTGGCTGACTGCGTTCGTTTTGAGCCAATACACGACACCACCGATCACGCAGGAATAGATGTTGTGCCGGGTCGTCATGTCGAACCGCAGATCAGGACCCTCGATACGCCCGCTCGCTTTGGCGCGCTCCATTACCACCGAAAGGCCTCCCACGTCCAGCGTTCCTTTGACGATGATCAACACCATGGCACCAAACATAAGCACCGTTTGGACGACATCCGTCCAGACGACGGCTTTCAGGCCACCGACACAGGTGTAGAAGATGCAGATGACGCACACGATGGGCGTGATGAGATGGATATTGATGCCCGTCACCTGGTTGAACGCCAGCGCTGGAACGTAGATGACTATCGGCAACCACGCCATCTACCGGAGGCAAGCGGAAGCAAAGCGTGAAACGTCAACGCGACCATCGCTGCCAAACATCGTGCAATCTCAGCGTGCCATGAACGCGTTGTTTAGCGATACGATCCGTTTAAGACACCCGCTGTCCCGCACGCTCGGTCGGTCGCTTGTTGATGTTTTCCGTAAGGCCACGGCGGGGTTGAATTAAGGCAAATTGAAAGATTGCCCTCATCCGAGCGCAACAATCTTCGCTTCTATTTTGGTTCGAGTTGTTTGATTTCGATTTGCGACTGACCTTGCACACGCTGAAGATCAACAAGGAGAACAAGCCATCAGCTGGCTGCTGGATTGTACTTACCGTGGCCAACGTGAAGAGAATGGAACCAAACAGGCGCATTCGTCTATCGAACCGTGTTTGTAGGTACTAGAGAGAGTGAGAGGCAAGGGAAATGAGATGGGGATGAAGGGAGTTTCACTAGAGAGTGTTGCAAGAACTCACTTGATACGTTGATGTAAGCTTTAGGTTGTGGAAAACGGGCAGGTAGAAATACATCATAATGAAACCCATGCTAATGACCCCACCGACGATGTACATGTACTGGACACCGTAAATGTAGATTTCCGTTGGAGTTCCGAGCAGTGATATACCGGAGATGAAGCTGTAGCGATACGGTCACAACGTTTATACAATCCACGCAACACTCTCATCGCATCGCAAAACTCACCTCGCTATCAGTGACAGTGACACGGGAATGACTTTCATCTGACGGTTACCCACTAAGTAGTCTGCCTCTGCGTCACCTTTTTTGGCTTTCTTTTTGAGAAACCCAAAGTACACTCCTATCATGGCGCAGCTGAGCAGCATCAGGACAAACACTACGTAATCGTAGAGGCCGAACTTCTGCAGTGACACCTTTACGTCGTCAACGTTAAGACCGGCCATTTTGTTGGACACTAATTAGTGTACTACTGCTTCCAAAAGAGGCACTACTTTAATGCACTGATGTAGCCGGCCGCTCGTTCGAGAGGATCTTCACTAAACAACGCTGAGATCGCTCATTGTGCGCATCGCAATCCCGCAGCAAACGGTACCGAGTGGACAGAGCGAGATGTTTGCAACACTGGTGCCTCTCCAAGATGCACACGCTGGAGCTGATCAAAGACGATGTTGACGTTACGATCCTAGACGCACGACTAACCAGTGCTGATCAACGATAATCCTAAATAAGAGTTGTACGCGCAGGTAATGGTGGCGCTGCGGAGTTGGCCAAGATTCGGTCAAATTGCGGCTCGTTAAGGGCTGTTTGTAGAATTTGCCCCATGGAAGACGGAGCGAAATATTGATCAGAGGGCAGTCGGATGGCCGGGTGCAATTTGCCAATTCTGGCTCACTCTCTTTCTTTTCTTTTCCATCTCTCTGGTACCGATGCACGGATTATTCTATTATGTTCGTTGTTTGTTTAAGCGTATTTCGCAACATAGGTGAACGATCGGCAGATGTGTGTTGTGGAAGTTATTGGGCTCCCATCAGCACCCTTGATCGTTTGGGATCAGTTTGGGACGCGCTCGAGTGGCAGAGCGAGTTCAGCTGGTTCACGATTCGATTGCCTTCCAGCCCACAATTAGTGCCGCAACTAATGCGTTAATTCATGCCAAGGAGGCGTGGTTGAAAAGCACTTTCCCAAGCGCCCGAGAACAGGACAGCTAGCGCGAGCTTTTTTGACGAGCACGGTGGAACGGATTTTTACTCCGTTCCGACGACGGGGAACAAGAAACTTTCCCCTTTTTCGGGGTCGAAGATAAGGATTGACCCAGAAGAAACGTGAAGTGAGCTGAAGAGCGCAGGAGCACCGTGCGAGTGTGTGTTAGAGAGAGTGCTAATTTAATAAGATGAGACCACCGTTTATTAAAACCGACGACAAGTGGCCGAAGTGGGGCAGGCAGCGTGCTGTCGTCACCGGCTTTGCATAATTCGCTCGTGAACGGTTGCCGTGAGAAAAACGAGCGCCATCCGTGGTGAGATGGCATTGGGGCTGACGATGGTTGGCGGCAGGGATGCGGTTGCTGATGCTGCTGCTGCTGCTACTTTCATCGTTTTAATTAGATGAGAGAATGAGCGAAAGTGGAACGGAGCGCACGCACGGAGAGCATACATCGGTACGGTGAATTACGAGAACAGTTCGGTAGCAACTTCTGCTGCTCCTCCGCTCGACAGGTGGCTGAATCAAAGTAGGCACGGAGCGTTCGAAAGACAGTGTAACTGCCTATTTAATGATGTAGAATGGATCTTCGATTTCAGTACCTGTTTGAACTCAAACTCCCTTTTGCTCGAACTTGCAGAACATGTTCGTCAGCCACCAGGCGTCCGCTTTGACTTCCATTTCCAACTCCTATTTCGTCGATGGAGTTGTGCGGGTCTTTTTCTCTCTCGGACGAATACTTTCATTTGTCGCTGATATTCAAAGACATCAATGAATGCCAGTCATCGTGCTAGGATGATACGGTAATAAAAAAATGACTAGTCATTTATTCGATCACAATATTAGGGAGAGAAAAAGGATTGCCCACAATAACATGAGCTAACTGCATTAGTGTGGCGGAGTGAGTAAAAAGGGTTACGATACGTCTAACGATAGATATGTCAGGGGTTGTTTTGATTAGATTATTTAATGGATGCCACACCTGACAAACGTGGCACTATCTATATAGATTACAAACATTACTTTATGATGTGTCATTTTCAAACATTTCGGGTTCGAGTCACTTTCCCGTCACTTTGCAAACGCACGCACCACAATCTTCCCGTGCAAGCTAGAGTGGAAAGTGATTTTAAATCGAAAGTGATGACATTGTAAACCACACGCCACACGTTAACCACAGTGTGTAACATGCACCGAGCTGAACCACCACCCCGTACCTACGCCCTGGTGCTCCGAGCACAAGCATCCGAGATTACGTGTTTCCATCCCCAATAAGCCCCAGGCCGTTCCATGTGTCCAGCATGCAGCACGGGAGACGCACGCTGGACTCTTCCCCGTCGTTTTGGAGAAGGCTATTAAAATCAATTACACCGATGTCCTGCTCTTCCACCGCCTTTCCCATGGCCATGTCGGTTATGTTGTTGCGAAAATTGGCAGCATCGGTACGTGGAAGGGTATCGACCACGTAGCCGTAGCCGTCGCTGTGCGAAGAAAGCGCAAACTCCGGTGGCATCGGATTGCACCTGGAAGCGCGTGGTACGTGAGGCACACTAATCGTTAGCGTAAGCGACACGATTCGATCTAACCTACACCGTGCTGTGGGCCACGTACGAAACCACCAAGCCAGCGTCCAAGCCAATCTATTATCAAACGCCGAACGCCCGGAAGGGGTTATTTGGGCTGTTAATTGATTTGTATTTACATTAAATACATGCCGCAAGGCGCCAATCTATTACGGTCGGGTGTGAGTGCGTGTGTGGTACGTCCGCGACATGACGTGATGACGGTGTTGGGAGCTAGCTCTAGCTGTTGATTGGATCTGTGTGATGAAGCGCTCTGTGGTGCAGACGAGAGCGAGAGCGAGATTTCCCCGAAGCGGCCACTAAAAGTGTGTGACAATTTCT
>JXXA01019021.1:0-13119 GCA_000956255.1 Anopheles punctulatus
GCTTGCGATCACAACATCCTAATACGATCGATCATCTCTTTTGTGGAATTTTTAATTGACTTCATATCACCATTCCCAAAAACCGAAACTCGAAAAAGCTTGTGCTAGGAATATGTTCTCTCACTTTGTTCTTATATCGCTAAGAAACGTTAAATCTTACATTATTAACCCAATAAAAACTACAGCAAACGATGCAGTCCAATCAAGCGTCCAACCAATCAAGGCTTTCTCCGGTGCTTTCACCAGCACATTTAATGGAAATAAAGAACCACTTACCTTTGCCGCGGTAGCTGACGCCGAGACCGGTGCAGCTAGTGATGCCGGTCGCTTTCCCGCCTTAATCTTTACCAGTATCCCCAGCAGGAGGTTCGGTTTCTTATCACCTTCTATTATGCCCACGCCCCTCAGCGGCTTCAGAATCATCGGTATCATCTGATCACCCGGCAGAGGAAAGATGTAGAAGTCCTTTATGGCTGACGACGGCGATTTCACCACACTGTACCGTTTGCGGGTATGCAGATGGTTGTACAGCGTGTAGTAGGCGCTCGCTTCCGGCGAATGGAACCGCACCAGACACACTTCCTTGTTGGGGCTTTTCTTTATCTGTCCGATATACTCCCACACGATTTCGGGCTTGATGGTGCCGCAAATGTTGAGATCCTCTGTGAAGTCTCGTACCACGTCGTGAATATCACCGCTCACGGCGCGGATAGACATTTCGATGCTTGCCACGTCGATCATATGCACACTGCCCGTCCAGTGGTTCTTTTCCGCTTCCAGCGTTTGTTCATCGACAATACCGCCGCCACCGCCGCCGTCGCCGCTGCCACTACTTGTCGGCTCGGACGATTCACCCTCGTACGGATAGTGCGGTGGCGTTGGAATTGTGACCGTACTCGTCGGTTCTTGATCTGGGTCAGATTTGGACTCCTTGCTAGTGCTTTCAGCGGACACAACAGCGGAACTCTTCTCACCATCATCGGCTTGCTTTACCGGATCCTGCACAACATCCGTAGCACTGCCACCTTCGTCTGCTTTAATTGGATGCTTCTGGACTGTCTGATCCGACACGGGTGCAGATTTGGCGCTAGCACCATCCTTTGATGTAGTCTCGTCGCGTTTTTTCGAAACCCCAGCTGCTGTTTTGCTTTGAGCTTCGTTACTTTTACCCTCCTTACGCTCCGATTCGAAGGAACCGCCTTTACCTGCCGCGGGTTCAAGCGTACCCTCCGTTCCCCGGCTTGCGGTCGAAGCTCTCCGCTTTTCCGACGTACTTTTCGACGATGTTTCCTTCTCCCGGGAACTTTTTCTCTCGTGCTTTGAATGATCCCTGCTGCGCTCCCGTCCCTTATGGTGCCGCTCACGATCACGTTCTCGGTCACGCTCACGATCGCGCTCCTTATCACGCTCTCCTCGCTCCCTGTCTCGATCGTGGCTACGATCGCGACTGCGTTTCCGCTTGTGCTTCGATCTACTGCGATCCCGCGACCGATCGCGGTCATGCTTTCTTCCCCGACTTCGACTGCGGCTCCGACTGCTCCGACTGCGAGATTCTTTCTTGCGCGACGATGAAGATGATGTTGATGTTCCTCCGGCATGCTCCGGTTTGCTTCCGCTCAGTGCGGCCCCACCACTGCCGCTGCTACTGGAGATTGGTCCACTGGCATAGATTCCGGCGTACGATTTACCGTACACACCGCCGTAGTCGTAATCTTTCGATCGATATG
Organism: Anopheles punctulatus; assembly: GCA_000956255.1. Taxonomy (NCBI): domain Eukaryota; kingdom Metazoa; phylum Arthropoda; class Insecta; order Diptera; family Culicidae; genus Anopheles; species Anopheles punctulatus. The sequence continues at coordinate 1,728 of JXXA01019021.1, forward strand.
AACCCTCCACAAAGCTGGACGACGACTCGTCCAACTCGCTGGTGCTACTGACGGCCGAATTGTTCAGCAGCTGCACTACATCCTCCAGCGGTGCCGAAGGATCCAACTGTACGCGATCGTCCGTTTTCCCCTCGATCACTTCCTCGCCCTTATGCGTCTTTAGTACGTAGTTCTTCGCACAGGCGAGCAAATCAAGTTCCGACTTCTTTATCATCTCCAGCTGATGTTTGGCTTCTTTTTCACGCCATTGTGCCAACTCCTGGCTCGCCAGCTCATCGGCGGTCATGCGCACCTACAAAGCACGGGGCAAACAATAGTACAGCAATGAGAGAAGGGTACGGGAACAGACATAACCGTTTGCAAACGTTACCAGTTGCTTCGGCTCGATGGATTTTTCCGATATCTTCTGAAACAGCGACAGATTCTTACGATCCTTTATATTGAACACTAGCGAGCGATACTTTGCCCGATACTTCATCCCGGTATCCTTGTTGAAAAGAAGAAACATCTCATGTTCCGTATCGCTCACGAAGCGATCGATCTCGTCCTCCGTCAGTCGCTTGATAGTGCCATCTTCTGGCAGCTCGGCAGTACGTTGCATCAAATGTTCCTGCAGTAAGTAAGAAAACGAAAATAACAACAATTTATATAACCAATGGGAAGGAGTCACCGCCCAAAATCACCGCCAAAGGGGGAGTGCGCAGAAAGCGCGTACCTTTAACGTTTTCTTAACGGTTACGCGAATATTTTCTCCACCAGGTGTGGTAGCTGTTTTGGAACCTCGTGAGTGTTTGGTTTGCTCCGCTGCGACACCGCCGGACGCCACCGGTGATGGAGTGTGTGCAAATTTCTTCTGCTTGCTGCTGCTGGCCGTTGTCGCGCTCGGTGTTGTTGGCTGAACGTTCGATTTCTGCTGCTGTCCGGCGTTTGATACGGTCCGCCCGGGTGGTGTGGAAACTGCTTTAGCAACCAAAACGGGACTAGACGCACTCACGGCAACCTTTTGGGGCGTCTGCTTACTCGTTGTCGTCAGTACTTTCGGCGTGGTTTGGGATTTGACCGACGTTTGCGATGCGTTTGCCGAGCTTGGCGTGGAAATTACTATCTTTTTCTGGTCGTTAAACTTGAGCTGTGTTTGAATTTTGGGTGAATTTTGGCCGCTAGTTCCGCTGGCCGAGGGGGCAACGTTGGCAGGGGACGCCGCGCTGCTCTTCTTTTCTGCCGCCTCCTTAGCGAGCTGCTGCTTCCGCACTTCGGCCTGCTTGGCGAGAATGATTGAAGCCTGCACGGAACCGGGCGGTACGAGCTCGAATGTCGGATGAGCTTGTAGCCATTTTCTCAAATTCTCTATCGACGGAGCATTTTTCCCCGTTAAACATCGTCCAGTCTTGCGCTCCATAACGATGATCTGTAGGTGAACAATCGAACGAAAAACATTCAATCAACCGTACTAGGGACACATGAGCATCAAAATAATCACCATTTGAGCATCGTTCGATACATCGGAAGCGCCTGCCGGCGGTGGTGCAGCTGAAGCGGCAACACTGGTTCGATCCTTTGGCTTGTCATTCTTCGGCACCGGCGATTGCGCATTTCCGACAGTAGTCGCGGCATGCTTGCGGATACAATCATCACTACAGTAAATCGAGTTGGGTTTGGTTGGCTTGCTGCAAACAACGCAATGCGCCCCAGCTGAAGGAGCACTTTGTGCTGTTGCTATTGGTTTCGGTGTGGCGGGTGTTGCTTCCGTTGCAGTTGTTGCTACTGTCGTTGCCGTTGTTGCTACTGCCGATGCTGCTGCTGCTGATGCGGTCGGAGCCTCGCTGCTGCCCTTTTGCCAAAAAGCCATAAGCTTGGGTTGCTAAGATGAGCATATTTGTTAGTCTCAAGCGAGGAAAAAAAAAATCCCCACACTCCCTGCAACAAATCTCACCTGTCGGTCCTGTTTCTTCTTCAGACAATTCGGACAGGTCCATTCAATGCCGTCATGTTCCATCTGTTGGCCCATCGCTTTGGTGATGTTGACGCACTTGCCGTGGAACCAATCTTCGCACGAGTCACAGCATATCATGAACCGATTGTTGTGCGGTTGCCTACAAATGCACCAAAGGCTACGGGAAATAAAAGAAACAAAAGAAAGAAAGAGAGAAACGGCGTAAATCACGTGTCCAAAATCTACATCTGGCCAAGATGCTTACCGATCGGGGTCATCCTCCGAGTTCCAGCTTTCATCCGACTCGTAATCGTCGTCCTGTGCGGCGGCTTCGATGGCGTTGGCTACGTTCGATGAGCTTACCCTCTTCATCCGACTGCTGTTGTCGACGGATTGACGAACGTTATTAGTTCGCTTACTTTTCCCCGCCTCATCAATAACCAGGTCGCCTGGCTCTTCCGACTCTCGTGGGCCAACGTCAAGCGTAGCCGGCGTTGCAGGCCGAGAGGACGATGGAGTCGATCCACTTTTCACCGACTGGCGTCTTGAGATCCTGGGACTTTCGACAGCAGTCAGCGGTACGGTCACGTCTGCACTACCGCTGGCAACACCGGCTGGTGTCGGACGTATTGACGTTGTTGTTGCCGAAGTCGACGGCGACGACGTTGTCGTCGTCGTACTCGTCGTCACATTCGCTATGCCACTGCCACTTCCTTGTGCGCGTCGTTTCGATGCACGAGTAGCTGGTGCCTCGATAGGGGGTAGCGTTATTACGCGGCCATCACTGCGACGAATTTGTATCGCTTCCTTCCGAGGCGGTATCGGTTGCACCGCGGATTCGACGCTAGTATTTGGCGCAGGGTTTTGAACTGAAACTATCGGGAAAGTGGATGGGTTTGTTGTGCTAGTGGCTATGGGCAGAATCAGCGGTTGTTCCGGCAGCATGCTCGCATCGACCACTTCGGCTGTACCAAGCGGCACAACCGGAGGAGCCAGCAGTGCCTCATTGCCAATAACGCCCAGCACTTGTTTGTCGAGTATTTCCTGTAGTTCCTTATTTTTGGCTAGCTCAGCCACGTGTTCAAGCAACTCTTCTGGGAGCGCATCATCGTTGCTGTTGAGCGCGTCGAGGATGCTCGTGTCTGGCAGCATTCCTATCACGGGCGTCACCACCTGTGCGATAGGCTTCACCTCGGGCATTAAAGTGCTCATCATCGGTGCACCGACGTCAGCAGAAGTTGTTGGGAGGACCGTTAAAACATTTGGTGCTTCCATCACCCGTGGAAGTTGCAGTTCCTCGGGCAAGTGTGTAGAAGTTCCAGCCATCGGGGTGATAGAAATGGGTGGGTTTAAACTATCCTGCACGACGGCGTCGGGCAGGTCCAGCACACGTTGTTCGCTGCTGGGAGGAGTATTCGGATGGTTGGAAGACGCTGTCACGAGTGTCGAAACAATAGGCGACTTTTGTCCGGAAGATGCTGTTACTGGCGATACATGAGACGTTTTCACCGGTACCACACTTCTGACGGGGGTCGCCACTAGTGCCGGTGTTCCAGCGCCCGTAGCAGATTGGCTGACAGTCGGTGTTGCGGCTTTACTTGCATTCACCTTTTTAATAATATCTGGCGTGGAAAACAATGCAGACATATCGCTGAACAACGCTGCATCGTGAATATTCGACTTTGCTTTCTTTTCCTTCTTCGGTGCCGCTGTGCTGGTTGGTACAGTCGACACGGCGGAGATTACGGCAGCTGGGGACTGCTGTTTTGGTTGGCTAGCTTCAGATTTGGTCTGAAGCTTTCCACCACTATGACCAGTAAGCGAGTGTTTACTGTTAAGCGCCGTCGGTGTCGTCGATCCAGACGAGGACGAGCTACCGTGCGCCCGTTGCAGAACGTCTTTCTTGACCGAAAACACTTTCGCCGTCTGTTCAGCTTTACCGAGCGTTTTTTGCGATAGTACTAGCTTACCAGCGGGTGTTGAAGATTTGCCACCCAACTTGCCCGACCTATGTTTGTCGCCTTCCTTGTATGCGCTCTCGGTCGCAAAATCTTTCATGTCGGATTTTTTATACGTATGCCGGAGGGGCGTTTTGGGGGACAGCTTATTCTTGGCCGGTCGTTTTCTCTTCTTGATCGTCGTTCGTCCACTCACACTAAAATCGGCATCCATCTCATCGTCGCCTTCCGAGTAGGACGTTTCCTCCTCCGTGTAGTCGGAATCAAAAATGTCTTCATCCTCCTCATCGCCATTGTCGTCTGGAGTTGATTTTCCCACATGGTAGCTGGACTTGACGGCTTTCTTGTACTCTTGCTGTAATGTGCCCGACTTGCGCCCGATCTTTCCAAGTGGCAATGCCGTTGCGCTTGACGTGCTTATCGGGCTCGCTTTTCCCACCTTCACAGCGACCAAATTTCGAACGTTGGCATTTTTCGCTCCCCCAATGCTACCGGTATGTGATTTAGGCCGAACGCCGACGGTGGACTCCTCCGAAGAGTCAACATCGTCAAACAACGTTCGGGGTGGTAGTTTTTGTGTCGGTGACAACAACGGAGTGTAGCAGTGATCATTCGAAACGATGCGTTTCAAGAATTCAATATCAACCGCTTCTTTACGCAGCGGATGCTCGTACCCAGTGAGACTAAGCACTTGAGCCGCGAAGTTAGAAGCTTCCTGAGGCGAATAGTAAGCCTCAACCGTCAAGCTAACGTGCTTCGGTTCATCGTCTTCTTCCACTAACATCGCGACAGTGTTCTTCTTGCCAGGCGGTCGACCACGCCGCGTCACTATGCCAACCACACTTGATGTAGCCGAACTGGTGCCGGCAACGGAATTGCTGTCCTCGTTCGAATCTTCATTCGAACTCGCGGCTTCGGCATCAGCATCGAGTTGTTTCTTTTGCTCCTTCAACAGGCGCTCTTGCTCAATTTCATCCTCAATGCTTGGTGTTGGCGATGAAATGCGAACCACGCTCACGGAGGTATCATTTGTTTCGTTAGCTGCAACGGTGAAAAAATAGCTATTAAAATAAAACAACATTTGGCGGATGCGCGAAATAATTCAAAATTTGTTGTTCGGAAGAAAACAAATATTTCCCTACGTTCTACTTTGTTGTTTATCACACAAAAAATTTAAGTTTGAAATATTTAGCTATTTTTTTAAATATGTAAACAAAACTATAATAAATTATAAATATTACCTAGTATGCTCTGCAGCGTAGTTTGATCTACAGAAACCGATCCATCCTTATTGACGACTATGACCAGATTGGAGTCAATTTTTAAATCCTCAGGAACGGCATCGGGTCCGTCTAGTTCACTTTGCTTCGCGCCAATTCCGCCACTCGAACCGGCATCACTCTCGAAACCGTCCCGGCTGGAGGTGGCATACACTTTAAACACAGAGCTTGACATTGTTCAATTTCTGTTTTTGTTTGCATAATATTCTCCCTCTTGGAAGGCTTCCGCTGCAAGTAAAGTTGAACCCGAGTACCGTGGTAGTTTTTACAGCTGTATGTTATCTCTACCACAGCACACTCACCAACAGCCCGCCCAAATGCGATAGATACGACTTCCGAATTTGATCAAACGAAAACGCCACCAATCACAACTGGTAATATGCAGGCAGAAAGATGCACCCTATATTTTGGATTCTTATTTTTCACTCCAGTTGCCGGATATCGTTCCGTTTAGTTTCGCAACACTAATCGAGAAAGCGCTATGAGAATGAGGTACAAAATAACACTGAAATGCGCCTAGCCGACGCCATGTTTTTTTCTCGCTCGCACACTGTTTGCAGCATTCGGAACAAACGCGCCCAGCAACTCCGTTTTCGATTCTGTGACAAGGGCAGTAGATCCGATAATCGGTGTTATGTACAACAAGGTTTCCCCGTTTTCCTAGCAACTAACATTAAAAATGCGTGCAACGAAGAATTTCTGGCATTTCAGTCGCCATAATTTAAGATGCAATCTATTTGCTTCAATTGAATGTGACGACGCGGGGTTAGTTCATAATATTTTTTCAGCTACAATCAGAGCCGTCAAAATTACCCAAGCAACCACACTGCAAGGTTCTTACATATAAACAAAGTATGTAGAGCGGAGATGTAGTACGTATGGTCGAAGAAATTGAAATTTGTTTCCTTAGTTTATGTTTGAAACCAATGGAACAGAAAAACAAAAATGAGAATCCGAGAATCCGGAGGCCTGTAACAAAAATATGTTAACCGTATTCCAGACTTCCGGATACCAGGGAATACAATTTACCGGATCAAATCTAATCATGGGATTATGGAATAGCGCTTCCATCACTACACAAATTCGATCGAAAAATAACAAGCTAGGGGAAAAATAACAAGCTCCAAAAGATGGGTGTGGAAATGGATACCATTCCCCTGTCAAGGTAGCCATTTTAATGGAGAAATTTGACGTATAGGGTTACTGTTCACATCACGTCACGGAGCATACCCAAGTCTTGCCTACCTTAAGGACCGCAAATGGATTTCAGTCTTTGTAAAAAAAGGAAAATTGTAGAAAAACTCACTACTTTCAATTTCATGCAGAGACTCAGATTTGCATTATTTTAACTATGTTTCATCTAAGGAAACAATCAATGTAAGATAGATTTGCCGTTCATTTCATTCAAATTCATCTATGGTAAACCATAAATTGGACTGTCTAGGTTTCCTCCAATGTGTAAAGATGATGTACAGTTATGTCAGTAGTTGATCGTTTTAAATCTGAAATCCGAGACAGAAGTTGAGGCTTTTGTCCTTATACGTCAAACATTGCTTCGATTTTCTGCCAAAGCCTGAAACAATTTATATTCAATGATCCAACCTGCCTAATATCCCCTCTGGTTGTTTCATTGCGTGGAATTTCTTGAAGATTGGACGATTTTCTCAGCGCAAAAGCGTACATTAAATCTAGAAACTAATAACGATAAAATGGCTAGTCAAACACAAGGAATTCAACAACTTTTGGCCGCGGAGAAGAGAGCAGCAGAAAAAGTTGGCGAAGCTAGAAAACGTAAGCTTTAAGTTCTTGCTTTTTATCTTTTGCTGGGAGTCTATAGCGTAGTGTCATCAAGAAAAATCGATAGCACGCACAAGATAATAGGGGCGCATCACGGTCACCCACTTGCTGGGACAGGCCTACCCCGCAAAGCATTTTAGGAAATGTGTCGCCCATCGTTATTGAATAATTAACTCACTATTGTGACAATCTATCACAGGAAAACAGCGTCGTCTGAAGCAGGCGAAGGAAGAGGCACAGGAGGAAATAGAGCGATATCGCCAGGAGCGAGAGCGACAGTTTAAAGAGTTCGAGTCGAAGGTTAGTAAACTATCAAAAGCTTGTGCTGTGCTCGATTGACCAATAAGACTCACCAAACTAAACTGTATTGTCTGATTCAATTTGTACAGCACATGGGCAGTCGCGAAGGAGTGGCGGCCAAGATCGATGCGGACACTGCCAACAAGATTGTAGAGATGAACCGTTCAATATCGGTGAACAAAGCCGCCCTGCTGAGCGAAATCCTCACGCTAGTTTACGACATCAAACCGACGGTGCACAAAAATTTCCAGTACACTAAGTAAGCTATGAAGCCGCGTCGCATCGGACAAACGATTCCACGGTAGGTGCCGAGCCATCATGTAGAACCCGCAGGAAAGAAGGTTAAATCGTGTTCCAAGACAACAAAAACGAAACGAGATAGCATAACTTAACGACAAAAACAACAACACACGTCATAGATTTTATCGATGTTCGTCTAAGCGTAGAACTAGTGGAGCTGTAAATATTGTTTATCGCTGTTCTCTTTACCCGAATACGGTGCACCTAGTATTCTTAAAAGCTCCTATCGCTCTACGGGTTTCGTTTGGTCCCGCAGCAATATAATGTGTACTACCCCGATATCCTTTCGAGCGTGTAGCAATTGGCTGAATTAATTCTCCTTTCTGAGCTGTGGCCGGGAGGTTTTCATTGTTATCTTTGTTATTGTTAGCCTCTCGAAGCAGGTGCTTTGATTTTAAATTGCGAATTTGAATCAGCTTAGATATCAGATCAGCTTCTGAAGGATGATCGCTGTCTCATTCCAAATCTTTCCCTCGATTGGGATATTCTTGTTGTTTTCCCTGTCCATTGTCGATACTTGCTATGTATTAGATGAATTAAAAGAAAAAGACATGACAATACTATCATACCATCGCTTGTAGAGAAATCAAAATATGAGCATCGTGACTTGTTCACGGACAAATGGTAAGAACTTTATTGGCTGTATTCATTTAAAATTTTCCAAGCAAGCATGTTGCAATGGTAGAGCAAAGGTGTTCGGTTTTATAGCCTACTTGTTTTCTCTATATACAATCATGTAGCCGCACAAATGCAGTTGACACGAAAGTGAATATTATTTTGCCATTGGTTCTGCTCCTTCCCGCTCTATCCCCTACCAACTGTGGCTGCAGTATATTGTTTTCATTCACTTGTGCTTGTTTTTAGTCTACATACCCTCGGGACGCAATACTGTTACATCTATCTAGCATGCGAGTGGCAGAGAAAAGTAAATATCCCTTATTCTTAACAGAAACATATGCATCTATCCCTACAGTGTGCACCCACGCAACGTTATCTCATAATTCAAAATTGTAAAGAATCAAGTATCTCTCTATATGGCATATAGTTATGATGAAAGCGGTTGAAAAACAAAAAAAAAAACACAAATACATCGTCGAAGATTCTTTTTTGTGTATAAAAACACATCCGAAATATAACAGTGTAAAAGATTGTTGTGATCCAAACCCGGGAAAGGTACAAATATTCATTATATTCAATTGAACTTCGTTTGTGAGCGATTTACGATTCGATTGTCATCCGTACGTAATCTATCACCTACTTTGATTTGTTGGTGGTTTCCAGTTGTTCTCCCTGTTAAAGGTCCTTGTTTCCTTCGACTTTGTGACTCGCCTCCTTAGGTGTAAATTCCTGTTAATTATGGTATTTGATTTAAAGAAAATGCTACACGAAGAGCAACAGATTGTACTCGATAGCCAAGAATTCTCAGATTAGTCTGCCTCGTTGCGATGCAGTTTTGTACGGGCGATAAATCGATCTAGACCTGGAGCTAATGTGTCATGCAATAAAACTCCTGTGAAAGACAAAAAAAACTAAGAGGCTGTGCAAATTTAATAACAGTATAATTAATCTCTTTTCCACAATTCGCAACATGGAAATAGCAATAGGAAATTTTATAGACATTTTATACACATTTTATACTTCCAGTTTTCAAGAGGTGTATATGATCCGGCAAATGTTAACGGCAACTCCTCTCCGACATTATCCATCGGAAACGAGACGTATTCCCCTCCACTCCCGCGAAGAAAAGATCTCGCATGTTTTTAAAGTATATCCTTTATTGAGGGTTGTATATCTTTTATAGTTACTTTCCTAGACCGTTCGTTAAGTACGAACAAGGTATTGATAAATAATCATCTCTTCGCCTGTCTACGTGGTCGAATAAGCTATTCTGGCTGGGGACACATTGATTTGCTCTTTACTGTATACTCAGATCGAGACGAACGTTTGGGAGGGAAGGGCAAGGTGGAGTGTACTTGTTAAAAAGTGTGACTTATGTAAAACGAGCTAAACTAATTACTCTGCAACACTGTCTGCTCTGGGTGTGGATGAATGCTATATTTAAAAATATAAATCGTATCGTTGCAATAATCGTTTGAAACTGAATGTGGACGATAGCTATGAATTTAGGCACCTTTATAGTTTACGTGAAACGTTGACGCTTGCGTACGGCGGCGTTGCTGTCTTTGCTTTCGCGTCCAATGAATGAAACCGCCGTTCACTACAACGCGTTGTACATTTTCTAGCTTCCCTACCATGACTAACATCACCGCGCTGAAGGAATATCATTTGTTAGTGTACACATACTCCGTAGTATATAACATCAATAGGTCTTTCTGATAAGCGATTAGCCACTTCTGCTGGCTTTTAAAAGGGCATAGCACCGTTGTACGACTGACGCGAGAAAAGAAACCGAGGGACACTGATGAGAATAACCGAACCTTTTCCGAACTTATCCCACCGCACAATTGTTGGCGAAATTTAACCCAAACAAGCTTGGCAGAAAAACAAAAAAACGGAACCTGGAATCCGTGAATACGTCAATAGTTTTAATGAGAATGTGATACTTTTTATTATTATTAGTTGTGTGCTAACGTGCCCGTCGAGCAGGTTCAAGCGGCTCCATTTTCAATCATTATCATTTCGACGCGACACACATTCTGTGTGAAAAAGTAGAGAAATGCCGCCATTTAGCAGCTGGTTCGCACTTTTGCAAACCTTTGCTCGCATCCTATGGATTTAGTTTTCCTCAGCGCAACAACAATGACTAAACAATCCAGCACACACACACACACATGACAGCGAGAAGTCCAGCGAGTTGCGCCTGCTTTGATTGGTTTTCTTACAGTTTCATAAGATTCGTTCATGTTCATACTAAAACAAAGCGTGTCGTACCGTTAACTTACAAACGAGCGCATACATTAGCACAAAACGATAGATTTACACCACGACGTAGCAATACAAAGGTAATTAGAATAGTCCACTTTCGGCGATGTAGCTTGTCCCTGTATACCCAGCGAAAAGAGCTTGCTCAATGAATGATGACGATGCAACAGCGCGTTGCCTTCCGCCGTCCGGTCGTCTGCAAGAAGCTAAAACACACATACACAGCCGCCAGATAGACCGCCGCCGGCAAGTTTAGGGGATGGGCTTCTCCTCTGGGATGGCGGTCGGTGTGGTCACGGAATTGCGACGTTCATCGTTCTGAATATCGGACAAACTCTGCACCGAACTCGAATGCGAGGAAACCTTCGACTGCAATGACACATACACAGGCACTGCGTTAGCATTGGATGAAATGGCGCAGAAGGGGCGGCTGGCCCCGGTTGCTCGATACATTACCCTGACATTTTCGTACGCGGAACCTACGCGCTCTTCAAACGATCGGAATGAATCGGATTGTTTCATCTCCGTCAATTTTTGGGTCATCTTTCCGGCAATGCCGCCAATCACGGACGTCGTCTTGCCGGCCGTCGTTTTGATTGCACTTTCCGTTTTCTGGTAACTGTAACGATCAAAGGAGGCAGAGCAAACAAAAAGAGAACATTCATTACTGTGCTGCCCTCATTGTGCCATGAGCGGGAGTGGCAGGAAAATAGTGATACAAGACAAGCGCCATTCATAGGAGTTGCAGCTTAAATACACACATTCCGAGTCAGTGAGTGCACCATACAGAATGGAAAGGGTAGGTGTTGGGAAAAGTGACAGTGACTTACCCTCTCGATATCCTATTTTTTTACATGCAAGCGGAAGAAAAAAGACGGAAGCTTATTGACAGGACGATCAAGCTAACGATCAACAGTTACGTCGATTCGTTCGAATCTTTA
>JXXA01019028.1:0-10424 GCA_000956255.1 Anopheles punctulatus
TCAGAGAAAACACATACACCACACACGAAACAAAACACAGACACAGGAAAGTGAAGCACACGAATTAATATTTCAAGTCTTTCGATTTCGAGTCTCCAGTTTTCGCGTGTCTCGTTAGTATCGGAATCGCCCGTACTCTCTTTTCCCCGGATCGATCTCAACGGCAACGGCCCGAATCGTCGAATGATCTGGCGGTGCTGCCGTGCAGTTGCCGCGAAGGCACGGGGCATAACGTGAGGCTCAGCGTATGGTTTCCCTTTCGGTCGGTCACGCCACACCGAGCGCGCTCTAGATTGCGAAGAATACGCTCGGCGACCGCAGCATCACCCAAGCATCGTCGTTGTTATCGTCTTCGTCACTGTTCGTCCGGAGGAAGGAGGGGAGGAGGATCGAGGAGGATCGTTTCGCGCAGTTCCTTCGGGGTTGAAGTGTGGAAAATGTCACCTCATCGAACGCGACGCGATTTGCGATTTGCGATCGAACAAAAATAGCGATCCTCGTTCAAGTCAATCACGAACAAGCGGATACGAACGCCGAATGGATAATAGTTCAATTAATTATAGCCTTTAGAGGCTCACGATGTTTTATCCTCCCGAAGCTTGTACGAGCAGTTTCGCGATTCGTTGGGACGAAAGGAAGCGGTGACTGAAGTCGAAAAACGATCGCAATAGGGAACGATCGAGCTAGCAACGAACCTGGGACGAGTGATTGCGATGTGCGGAACGAAGAAACGGACGACATTGGGTGGTAGTTAGCATAAGAAACACACATACAGACATAAACACATACACGTGCGTGCTGATGATGGTAAGTTAGATACACGTGGACCGAGGGGGGGCAGGGATGTGGAAGTTGCGACAAAGCTGACAAAAGCGGAAAAATCGAACCAACCGGCGAGAGCGATTCCATTACGATCAGGACGTTAATTATAAACCTCAACATAGCGAACGGAGGAAAAAAAACACGTAAAAGCAGTGCATGTTACCCGAACTCACCGTCGTATCTAGCGCTTTGACCCAACCCCTTGAGCGTCCCAAGAATCCGGACTTAGTTGTACAAAAAAAAAACTGCTCAAAAGGTGCTAATTTTAGGCAGTGGCTCTCCACACCCCGAATGGGTGATAACCAGAGCAGACGGTGGTGCGAGTTTTGCAGAAAATCAATACAAAGTGATGGTGGTGGTAAAGGATGAGAATAGATAAATATATTTATTTTAGCAGAGTGACAAATTAGCATGTCCACGGGCTTCTCCTTTAAATCTCTTGAAGAAAACTGTGACCGTTTGCGTTTGAGCGGAGCAAAATGTCACACAAATTGTGCAATGTTTAATGTAACGTAAAATATTGAACACTATAAAAAACTCGCTGAAAATCATTGTAATCAATAACTCCCCCCACCGCGGCAAACGATTTCAACGGGCGTTTTAATTTCACAAGCTGTTAATCAAAGTATTTTGCTCGGTTCATTTGGATCGTTTAAACGCCCGAACTAACCCCACCGCTCTTCAATCGTGATTTGCCAATAAGCATAAAATGACACCGCTTATCAATTAGTGAGGCAGGGAAATGGGGGGTCCCAACGAACAAACAAAAAACGATCACTAATTAGATCGAAAGCATAATAAAATCCCCACTTCGCCTGGCGCCGCCGCTATGAATGTGAATTAAATTATTTTTTTTACCCCATTTCGCAATCACGATGCATACGCAAGTCACAAGTGCTAATTATCGGCCGGTCAAACAAATCGGTGAGCCTGAAATAAATCGTGTCCTCGGTCGGTCATAATTTATTTCTTACGCATCATCGGCCACCCGGTGTTTGCTCAGTCAGATAATCTTTCCGACTGACTTCTGGCTTGTTGGATGTGCTGATATGCTTTAAACATTGTACACCTTTACAACATCCATCGATCACACACAAAACGGGAACCGATTTTCGCAATTGACTTTTGCCCGGAAAATCGGAACGTTTGCCGTGACGTAATGGAAACGACAAGCCAATCAAGTGAGAACGAGCCGTTCGATAAAACCGAATCCGAGTGACGATCCGGGCTTCGATGATGATGGTGGTTTAAAATAGAAAAAGTGCAGTCGCGAACACTTCCGTCGTTACACGAAGCGAGACTCTCGTGCAATAAACTCGTTTCCCTATTAGCTCAGTCAATTTCACTTCATCACCACTCAAATATTTCAAACACCAACGAGAGTTCAACGATACTTTCCTCTCTGGCACGGAGGACTACCATTGTTGCTGACAGCTTGCTGCTGGGCTGGTGGTGGTGATGGCCCTCCAGAAGGCAGCATTCGCATTTCTCATTCGCTCATCAGAATTTTATTTGCACACTATACGGTGTGACGTTGACTGAGCCTGGTGGCAAGAAAAAGACTCCCGCCAATCCCACCCAAACGACAATCGCGAACATGCGAACAGATACATTGAGTCAGCACAGCACATCCTCCAGCATGAAACAACAGATGACATTCCGCGCCGCGGCGAAGGATCGAACGGATGCATACGCAGACGATGGTGGCGAGCGAAATTTGTTGCATTTTCCCATCGCAGCACCCAGGCACTCCGGCTGCATTTTTGCGATAAAAAAACCCTCCAACATTCCATGGCAGTATGGCATCATCTTCCTCTGTGGCGATTGTTAACGTGCCGGAAAAGTTGCCGATCACGGAGCGAGAGAGAGAAAAAAAATATTTGAAATGACGTAAAAATTGTGTTGGTTTTATTTTTCGACTACCGCAGCGGGAAAGAAGCGCTCCGCTTGAGGTTAAGTTGCGCCTGTAGGAATCACTATCATTTCGATATGCAATTCTCGAACGCAGTTTGTGTCGACGAACGCACTTTTCCGACCAGCGTCGGGGAATGTGGGCTGACTATATTGAGGTCCACATGAAGCCCTCGTGAAGACGGTCGAACACGAAGCCATCGGTAGTGGATGATGGTACTGAAATCCCCTGCATAAAAACGAGAGTTCAACATTCGTACGACTTTCCTCACCACCCACCAAACGACCGAAGAAAAGTGGGCAACGGATGAAATGCCGCACACGGCTCCGCGGTGGTCCTTCGCTAGTTTATCCATCCTTCATTGGGTATATTGATTCTACCTCACCTCACCACACAGGCATACGCAATGAGAACAACAACCGATCCGAATACTTTCATTTCATGATTGGCCAACAACAGCTTCTTTCTCCCTTCCAGCGGCAACCACAAAACTCTCCAAAGACGCTCCAAAGAGACATCCGATATGCTAGACGTGGCTGCCTTGGCTGGCTGGCTGCAGATCACGACGATGGTGCGCGAGTCAATACGAGAAGCAAAAATAAATAAATCAGCAATCAATACCGGCCCCAGCAGCATTCCGTCGTGCAGCAGCAGTAGCAGCAGCATCTCATCCACTTTCTCTAGGCGACGGGTATGCGCAAACCACACGCACATAAAGACAAATGCATCTCGTCGGGGTTCGCAAACACACGGGGTTTTCAAAACGATGACCTACGCATTTGACTTCCACGCGTACCGACTTTCTGTTGCAGCAAAAGACGGGAAAAATGGGGCCAAGCTTGCGACGGCAGTTTAGCGGCGGTGATAAGTGCTTCCTCTGGTGGGGAAGGCAAATGAATTGTTAGTAAAACGTTTGTCCACCTCCCGACCTGGGTTTGCACGTTTCGAAAATAATTTCAAATAAAATGCACCGCAACAGAACATCGATGGTGGTGTTTGACGATATTAAAATCATGTTTCTCCTGCTAGCGTACACGAAATATCCGAAGTAAAAACGCGTTCCATCATGTAAACCTATCGCCGCGCACATGTGCCGATGACATGACTGCACTTTGCCGCTCTCTTACATCATGTTCCCTCCCTGTCACCTCCAGCAGGTCACCCGAGACGAGCGCAACATATGAAGGAACCGGTTTGCCACAGACCACCCCTTTCGCTACGATGATGAATGGAATAGTAAAATCATCTTGTCAAGCATATCGATGCAAGCTGGCTGGGACGCATGTGAAGCAATCGGCAACGATAGAATAAATGTAGCGGCAAACGCGTATCTAAACATGCATAAAAATACAATTGATCGCAGCCCGTCAGGCACAACGAGAGCCTGGCCTGCAAGCGAGCTTTAAAATGCATCGTTCAAGGTGGCGTGATGTGGGGGAATGGCACCGGCGCAACATGCGATGTCATGTCGCGCAACATGTGATTATTGGTGTGCTCTTTTTCATTATTTTCATGTTCCATTTTTCATGTTGATCTTGTTTGATTTATAACGAACATGAAACTTACATACTTCCCAGCATATCAGAATAATCTATATTGAAAAAACTCCCCAATTTCGTTGGAAAATAGAAGAGATTATTTTGGCAGTTTTATCAAACATTCTTCTGACGAACTGTTGTGATAAATTCTCGAAAAAAAATCATACCGCCAATCATGATACTTTAATACCGAAACTTGATGTTTATTTTTATGTGTTCGCTCAAAATTTTCATCACCTTGAAGATTAGCAACCGAAAACATTCGGATACTTCAAAAAGTCCGCTTCGTTTGCAACCGCCGAGCTGCTCCAAGTTGTTGACAGGTGGTTTTTCTCGGTTTTTCTCACCCCGATACGCGCGAACAGAGTTGGTTTGATACGAAGCGATACTCACACTGGCCGCCGCGCGTCAAATCGCTGCTAACGAATACCAGAAAAAAAGAATACCACACCCCACCGACGGATGGTGGGAGAGCTCGTTTTAACTCGCGCCGTATTATGAATGGATTCTGTGAGGAGGTGGTTTCGCGATTGGGAGGAGAGACCGGTAGGAAGTGCGATGGTGGGGCCGCTTCATCGTCGTCAAGTTAGTTAATTTCCTGTCAAACTCACTTTTTAGTTGAGTGATTTAGCACAGTCGTCATTCTAAGGTGCAGCAGCTCATTGAAAACGGTGCTCACAAACACTCCCACCTCTGTTGGCTCACGAGTGCGCCCGTTCGGTCATACCCCCACACACACACACATGCTCACTAATGCAGACAACAACGACAACAAACCCTGTTGATGTAATCCGCCGTTGTTAGCCCTCGCAATCGATTGACGAGTAGTTGCTACCCTCACCTTCCTTTTCGAAACCTATACACAATCAACGATTAATTAACGACGCATCCAACACACTCGATGGATGGCTTATTGGGCGGGATACGATCGCTTGAGGCTGCTGAAAATACTACTTCGATCTTCAAGTACCCTCCATCCCTCCAGCTGTACTCAAACATTACACCTCTCGCCTCTTTGCACGGCTCAAGCAGCGACGTCGCTCGTTGCGTTGTGTCATCTGCGATTTGTGAAGATCGCTTCTCCTTCCTCCCGTCGGGGGCACGCCGACACCGCGTTCGTTCGATGATTTTGGTATTTCTTGATTTCCCCACATGTTTGCAAACAACTTCTTCTCGCGCACTGGAAGAACAAATACACATTATTACCTCAGCTGGAGCACCAGCCGCAGTACAAAAACCGATTCATACTTCAGAGTGGCTCAATCACGTAGGAGAGAACGGAGCCAACATAATGGGCACTTCCACAGCCCCGAGGAATGCGGCTTTATGAGGCGTGCATGCGTGTGTGTGTGTGTGTGTGTATGTATGTGATGTATAATGGACACGCATATTTTCCTGCGTACGATCCATGCACCATTGGCTAATGTTTCCCTCCTGCGAAGGCGGGTTTGCAAAAGTGCATCCATTGTCACCGTTTCTCCCCTCCTGCTCTCATTCGGAAAAGAAACAATCCACGCCAAATTGCGAGACGTTTTTGACGAAAGGCCCGTTTTCGGAATTTTCATAACCGAAAGAATGTTTCGCAATCGTTCATTTTTATGCAAAACAAACAAATCCCCACATGTTGCACACGATGCGCAGGGGGAAACACACCGACAACAAACCCGTATGACGATCGTAACTAAAATGCAAATTAGTGTCCCTCGCCTAGCACAAACACACTTCGGCCAATTTGCACCACGACATTTTTTTAAAATTTTGGAGGTGGGCTGTTTGAAAAAACAAACATGTTTTTTTTATTTTAGTTTTTTCGCTCTTCTACACTCCCCCCGATCATGCCCGCACGCAGGACACGAACGAAAGTGACGAATTCTGGCCGCCGGTGGGAATTCATCATTTCCATTCCAAATTTCTTTTTTTGTTCCCCTTGCCATACATCACCGGGAGGCTTGCATAAAATTTAAAACGCATTTAAGGAAGGGTGGCCCCGTGTGCATTTTTTTTTGTAGCTTTGTCCCCAAATGTTTGTGCAACAGCAGTGGCATGCGTTTTCGTTTTTTTTTTGTCACTTGCCGTCCTGTGAGTCGGGCGCAGGAGATAATGTTTTATCTGCATTTGACACTATTCTTTTTTTGTAAAAACCGCTCACACATTTTTCTGGTTGACTGACAAGAACCACTTAGCGGGACATATTCACAAACCGCAGCACCGACACACACACAACGGCACCTCGAGAGTTTATGACGGTGAGCTGAAATCAGGCTGTTTTTGTTTTTATTTAATTTTTTGCAGCCAACTGCATCGGGGTTTTTTGCAGTAAACACGCAACCGAAGTGGGTCTTGCTGGCGTAGCTGGAATGTGCTGCTGTTGCAACAAAACTCCAGCCCACCGCAGAAAACAATACACGTGCGCGCAATTACAAAAAACAAAAGAACCCTTCTTAACCACTTTTCTTTGCGTGGTCAGCAGTAACAAAAAAAAAATAGCCTTGCGGCCGTTCAGATTGGTCAGGGTGCGAAATTTTAAGGGTTTGATGAACTGCTGCCGATGGGTCGTAAAGTTTACAATTTTGCTTCCATTATGCCATTGTGTTGGGTCTATTGGCTGACGATCGCTAGTGTGTGATGAAAATTGTACAAAAATGTGGTACAGCAAATTTATGGACCTTCAAATTGAGCTTCTCATAGTCGAGGCTCATAAAAAATGATTCAATTTTAATTTGTGATAAAATTCCAAGTTTGCTAAACAAATTAAAAAAAAAACACTTTACGAACCAAAAAAATACTGTTGGATACTCTGTAAAATCTATTATCCAATTCCAAGTCGCTATTTCGTACATAACATAAATACGTTCAAAAACGATGATAAAATTGAATTAATACGTAAAAGCTGACATGCTCAAATCGGCCGTCGTTAACGTTAACTCTAAACGAAGTTATCTTGCTTTACATTTCACTTCCATCGCACAACCGCGTCCCCATTTCTCGCCATGGGGAATGCAGACCGGAGCAGTGGGAGGGCTCAGTAATTAAGGCTAACGAACCATGTACGTCGCTTCGCAAAACAACCCAAACAAGAAACTTTCTTCCAAATCTGCCCCACGCTCTAAACCGTCAGGGCAGGGCCGGCCGCGAGCATACTTGGATTAATTATGCGTTTTTCTGCTGCAACTTAATAACGATCATCGAATGCTTCTCCACGAACCACGGAGCAAGCCGTGAAGAAGTGACACATTTGCTCGAAGGCGAGCCGTATTTACGCAGAAGATGCAGCAAAAAAAAGGTGTTGACGAGTGCACGAGCGATACCGCACGCAGATAAAACTTCCTTCGAAAAGAATAAGGCGAACTTCTTGCACACGGATCTCTTCTTTCCCTTCCTCCCAATATCCATTGTTTTCTATTTTTTCCCTCGCGCAGAGGAACGCGCTTGTTCAGAATGCAATTATCTTTCACGGGCGTTAGCGTTCGCCACGGTACAAAACGCGCATGGAAGAATGTATGTGTGCGAGGGGATGAGGGCAAAGCATGTGCGGACGAAAACACACACACACACGAAACGCGCATCATCTTCGAGAACTCACTTCGACAAGCGCCGGATGATCACCATGGAAATGCGCTTATTCAAACTCCCACCGAGACTGGGTTAATTACGAAAAACATCAAACGACGAAGCCACGACGCTTCACACGTGCCACTGCCCAAATAAAAATAAAAAAACTCTTCAAAATTTTGATAAGTTAAGCACGACGGGTGCCCAAAACCGAAAACCACATCATAAAACCGCTGCTCTCGAGAAAACGCGCCCACCCAAGAAGCCGGTACACGTTCGTCGCGTGCTTTATTAATTTTGCGATCCACCACACACGTACACACACACACACGAATACTAAAAACAAACGGAAGCCAATTTCGTTAACCGACATCATCCCTGCGCGTGGGGAAGGAAATTAAAGTAAACACAGTGAGGGAAAACTCAGTAAGCGTTTTCCATCAGCGGGTTTGCGTGATGCGATATATTACACACACACACACACACACTTGGGGTGACCCTTGACACCGGGGGTCGTCGTTGGGAGTCCTGACACGCGCACGAGAGAGGGAGCAAGACCGAGAGAACAGAAGTAACTGGCCCGACTTTCACCTTTCTCGGGTGGAGAAGCACCCAAATCATTCTGCCACCTGTACGGGCACGGTTGACGTTCGTCTCAAGATGCGGGCGTGGATTGTTTATACACTTAAGAAGACCCCTTCCCCATCTCCCATCCTCCCCGTCGCCCACCTATCATTCCTCCGCGACACGCTAACACGAGGACTTGAGAAATCAACTTGAGAGTTTCATTTTCAGACCTGGTCGCTCTTTGACTCGGGTCGCTGTGTCGTTTCGGGTGTATCACCTGTGTCTATCATTAGTATCTAATTACAAGATATTATACTGTCGTTCTGTGCCCGGCCAGGCCAGCCGGGATCACAGCAGTGATGCACGTTTGCATGATGCACAAATTAATAAACGAAGAGTCTTACCTCTTTTTTTTTGTTTTTTTTGCTAAGCCAACTACGTCGGGTTTATTCTCGTCATCATAACAATCAACACACACGCCGGCGGACTTGACAAGCTAAAGGCCTAAGCCCCAGTAAAAAGCTAACAAAATCGTGTAAGTGCCAAACACACACACACGCACACGTACACAAAGACAGTAACACGGCAGTAACCGAAAGTGACTAACGGCCTCCCAAGAGATGAGCTGCCCTTCCGCCCCTTTCTCACGCTCACGGTCGCAACAAATGAGTGAGAGATAAAAATTAGCTCTAGCGCTAGAGCGCGCCACCGTCCCAGCGCTAAACTTCGCCGCCGGCGCTTGAAAAGGTGGAGGCAAAAGGCAATGAACGGAAGGACGGATGGAAGTAGGTGCTGCAGTTACAGACGGTTGACGTTACAACCACCACCGGGTGGTTGTCGCCTGCTCTGTCTCTCACTCTCCCCACCCACCCGCGTCCAGCTTAACATTATTAGCATGGATGCAAAATTAATCTTCATCTATCAGTGAAAGGAAGGTGAGTGAGTGTAGAACAGCCGCCACCGAGCCGCTCGACATTTTTCCGTTTAAACCAAACACACGGACACTCACCCTGTTGTGCGCCTGCTTTTGTTGTTTGCCGCTACAAAGCCATCTTCATTAGCCGACAGCAGCGAAGACCGGAGGCACAACAGGGGCGAGTAAAAAAAAACAAACCCCGGACTCGGGATGCTGCTGTGCTCTAACCTAGAAGCAGTGCTTATCTTTTCCTCACGAAGCACCCCCCTACCCCCCCCTTTCCATCCAGGCGAAAGCTGGCAACTGCTCGTGGCTATACGGGTGTAAGCCACCTGTTAGAGTGTTGTGTGTGTGTGTGTGTGGTTGGGGGGGCTTTTGGGTGTCAGCTATCTGTTGCTGCCTTCTGGTGGGGATGTTTATTTTTTTCTTTTTATTACTTGGAGTGCAAGTGTTACAAGCGCCACCGGCGACGGGGCGAAGCAACACGAAGTAGCAAACAACATTTAAACAACCCCGTGTGTAGTGCAGTTTGTCGCGAATCGCGAAGTCAAGAGTCACTACCATCACTTACTTATGACTTTTGTCAAGCGAAGCGCGCCACTCACGTTCGATTTTTCTGTGTGGAATAGCTCGAAAAAGTGTTCGAACTGGAGGGTGTGGGGCATGGGGAAACACGATGTCACGATGCGTTTTTTCCACCTCTGCCAATGGCAATTGAAGATTATCGTTCAGGAGCAATTAGCGCCGTGCACAAAGTCGACGATCGGATCATCGTGATCAGTTGCATAATGGGATGGTAACGAAAATTTTAATTCCTTCAGCTATAAACGGAGCTTCTTCGGGCAAAGTTTTATCACCACCGGCAGCACAAATCAGTGAGGGGAAAAAAAGTGAAACCAACTCACCCCTTTTTCCACCACCGTGCTACTCCTTTCCTTTACGCATTTTGGCTTCGGTGCGCGTTTAGGACCGCGAAGCTTCCGTGCCTTTGGCCACCGGAAAGAGACACACCATTTGCATACTCAACACAGACCGGTGTGTGCCTTACTGGCGGTGCCTCTGGTTTCCAACGTACCACATATGCTACGACACACCAAAACAACGCACTGTTCCGTGT